>LLCE01000090.1:0-159061 GCA_001414415.1 Hymenoscyphus repandus | reverse complement strand
GGGGGGGGGGGGGGGGGGGTGGAAGGCGCTCATGTGCAGGTACCAAAGTATATATATCTTCATCTGAACCCACGATACTTTTCTCTTCATCCCATCATCTTCATTCTTTTTCGCTTTGCCTTACACATTCATTCAAGTTCTGTGAACTTTACATTCTTTACTATCCTTCTAAATTAGTTCCAGACTTCGGCAGGGCCTCTTTCGAAACACTTCACTTCTTCACTACTAAGATTTATCTTCAATCACAATCAATAAAATGTATACACAAGCTACTCTCGTCGCCCTTCTTGTGGCTGCCGCTGAGGCTCGGTACGTTATACTTAGAATTACAATTAGACTATTGCTAACTTTCACTCTAGTTTCGGTCAGGAGCAAGGCAACGGTGCGATTACTGCCATTGGAGCTCTTACCGACCTTGGAACTTCTGGACAGGCTGCCACCTTAGCTGGTGGTTCCATCCAGTTCCTCCTTGCTGCCGCCAACCCATGTGGCAGTATGTATCCTCACCTTCCATTCTCAACAATATTCTAACAAACAACAGAGCTCACTCAAGCCGATAACATCGTTGCTGCACTCGGAACCAGTGATCGTGCTATTGCAGCTGCTCGTGGTCTTGTCGCGGCCGAGCAAAACTTCAACCCTTTCGTTGTCTCCATCCCATCGGTCTGCAACGACCCAACCCTCCCGACCACCGCCGCTCTCCGAGGTGTCGTCCCTCTCATTGACCCAGCTGTCGGTGGACAAGATATTGAGAACGCCAACTCTGCCACATCCATCGCCACTCCTTTCACCGCCGATGGTCTCAGTGTCGCTCAAGTCATGGCCGCTCAAGGTTTCACCAACTTCACTGCTGTCGCTCTTGATGGTACCAAGTCCGCCCCTGATGCTGCTGGGGCTGTTGTCGTTGCTCCAGTAGCCAGCAACTCAACTGCCTCCAACTCTACAGTCGCTGCTCCAGCTAGCACTGAGGCCCCTGTAGTAGCCTGTGGAGCTCCGCCAACCACCCTCCTCACATTGACTAAGGCTGCTGCCACCAGCACCGCAGCTGCCGCCGCTACGACTGCAGCTTCCGCTGGAGCTGCTACTGGCGCCACTGGAGCTGCCCGCGATACATCCACTTGCACTGGCTCTGGACAAACTCTCGTCTGCACTGCCCCAGCCGTAGGAGCCGGAGCCGTCTCTGACCCAGTCACCGGAACTTTCGAAGGTTTTGTCGCCTCAACCATCGCTGGTCTCGACTTCGGTATCTGCGTCCCAACCATCAAGTTCGAAGCCGGACTCAATGGTCGTGCCGCCACTGCCAACACTTTCCAGGCCATCGACCCACTCTGCAACCAGGGACAGCAAGAGGCACTTAACCCAGCTATTATCACCAACCGCATCAAGGATCAAATGACCAATGCTTGCGGTGCTAACCAGGCTGCTAAGGATGCCATTGCTGCTGCTCAGGCTCAAATCGTTGCTCTTGGTACGCGTGATGCTACTACCGCTGATGCTTTTAACACTGCTCTTGGCTTTGCTGGCACCAACACCAACCCCGACAATGCTCCTCAAACTGGACTTGTTGGACACACATAGATTCTGAGATATGGATCTGTGGGACAAAGCTTCAGTTCTTTGCTGGACTGAGCTTGAGAAACACTTTACTTTTACTTGTACAATTTACTTGGTGTTGGTTGAGAGATGGGGACGAGGGGAGTTGGTAGGGATGATGGTGTATATATTAAATGTAGTGAGGTTGTAGTAGTATTTCAAATTTATAATCCGTGGATAAAACAATGTCTTTATTTTTTTATTAAATCGTCTAAAGGCCAGGTGGAATCACTCCATGACTCCCATTTAGGCATGATTTCTCTATCAAGCTGCAAAAGTGATTTTAAGCTTCGAAACATTATTTCGTTAATCTATTTCTATGCAGGCGTAATTGAAATCACAGGCTGTATGAAATGAACAGAGAAGCTCGAATTAGCCCATGATTCTGTAAAGGCAAAGCATTAAGTAAAAGTATCCCACTCTCTTCTATCCTAATATTGGTACTTGTTCTTCTTAGTATACTCTATTTGTAAAATATTCTCAAATATTCATATAAGCAAGGTATACTTTATACCCTTCTTCTATAGAGTTTCTTTGTGAAATTTCAAATTCAAGGTAGCTAACTCTCTCTTGTTTTACTATATGTATCTTTTAATGTCACTAACTGGTATATACTAAGTCTCTCTAGAGTATAATATAAAGGCGAGCTCGACTTACGTTATTTTTCTCAAAAGACCCAAGTAAATTTGCGGATTTAAGGCACCGAACTATTTTCTATTTACACGATTATAGGCTTAATATTTATGATCCGCTATAATAATTTTGATAGTTTGAATAGAAGCGTGATAAGAGCTTAACTCACCTTATATCGATTAATAATTTCTAGATTGAATTTCAAATTCTAGGTATCCGGCTCTCCTAGGTCTTCCCTCTATCTCCTGTATAAAAGCTTAGTGTCCTTACTCGCTCTATAAATTTATTCCCTCAGAATGCAACAGTGATAAGAACCTGATATACCTTATATGACTAAAAACCCCAAGTAAGTTATAAAATTTCAACATCCTACGTTTACCCCCTCTGACTACACAAGGGTTAACATTTTCACCCGCTCTACATATTAAGATAACCTAAGCATATCTCTGATAAGAGTCATCTTCACCTTGAATTTATAAAAGACTTTCAGAGTCAATTTAATGTTCGCGCATCACGATGTAAAAGCACATGAACAATTTTTAGGGTAGAGAAAGATTATCAACTTCACCCATAAGTAATATCGACTCAAAGTCCCACCCACAGACACAGTCACAACCACCACAAAGGCTGCAGAAACAAGCACAAAAAATCCCCACAGGCACATAACCGACCAGAAAACAGCAGTAAATCCCGCCTACATATTCTCAAGCACCACTTTTCCCAACCCGGCAACCACCCTCGCAACCTCCAAATTCTCCGCCATCATCCTTAACACTGCCATCCTCAACTCCCGCGCATTCGCAATTGCAGTCCCAAGCATCTCCACGACATGACACAAGGAGGCACGAGCAGCAGGGTTCTCCACGTGCTCGGCGCGGCGGATGACTTCGAAGAGATCGGATTGTGCGGTAGTGAGGAGTGCATCGATGTCGTCACTCGCGGGAGCAGGAACAGGACCGGCGCGAGAGACGGGGGGAGTTGGGAGGCTGAGGGCGAGGGCGTGGTGGGTAGTGGGTAGTGGTGAGGACGCAGCTGGAAGGGACGCACGAGAGGGGTGGCCAATTGGTAGGATGACGGCAGGAGTGGTGGTTGTACGGCCTTTGTCGAGCGAGGCGCCGCGGTTCTTTCTGATGATGCTGGAGAACTTGTTCTTGATATCCTTTCTAGCTCGGGAGAAGGAGGACATTGCGGAAGTCTCTGGCAAACTCTTGCGAGGAGCTGCTGCAGATGGAACAGGACCAGCAGTAGGACCGACCTTGCCGAGGGACTGGCGGGAGGAAACACGAGGGTTGGTAGTCTTGTTGGCTTTGATAGTAGACTTCGAAGCAGCTTCGCGAGCTGCGGAAGAGGCGGTTGGCCGGGCCAGACGAGAGACGAATGAGGGTGCGCTACTCCCCAAGGAAGCTTGGCGTGGTGGGTGTTGAGCACTGCCAGTATTGGAAACACCAATTGACTTCTCCACACCAGTCTTTGGACGACAAGTCTTTGGGTCGGGGCCACCACGATTGCCAACAATGTTGTCAGAGAGGCATAGGTGTACCTCAGTGACAGAGCCTTGATCGGAACTCATCGACGACGTACTGCTACTCGAAGACACAGTCTTGGTACTGACAGACTTCAAGTCTCTATGAAAGAGGTTAGCTTCTATGCTTCTATGCTTCTATGGCAAGGCAAGGCTGAGATAGAAGACTTACTTATATGGGTCATCAATGTTGATCTCGGCGTTGCTCTTGGTATTACGTACGGAATCATTCGGACCAGTGCTGAAGAAGTCAGAAGGAACCCAGAAGAGAAGCGCGTGAGACATACTCTGATTCACCCATAATAACCTCACGACAATCGATTGAGTATCTGACGGTCGGACCGCAATCATACTTCTTGCTGCGACGCAAGCCATCATTAGGTTGAACTGGGCTGAGCAAAACACCACCGACTTCTTCCTCATCGCCATCGAATACCGGGGCATCTTGACTAGCCAATAACGTGTTTTGCTCATCCAATGCGTTTTGCTCGTCTAAATTGATGTCAGTAACTTCGAAGCGAAATTTCGATCCATCATAAAAAACTTACCAATAGCCTTTTTTAAAGCGCGTCTTCCATTCTCAGCGACACGAGATCGGCCGCGGGCACTTAAAGCATTGTGTCCTCGAAGCTCGGTACGGCTAGGACGGCGAGCAGGTCGTGAGATGCGATTGCGGCGGACAGGAGACCCAGTTGAGACATTGCCACGTCCTTGAAAACGCGTCGGAACGGTAGGGGCCGAGCCACCATTGCCATGAAACTTGGATCGGGTGGGTTCATAAGCAGGTGCGATTCCACCAAGGTAGCTTGAACGACGACCATTAGGAGAAGAGCCATTCGCCGTAGCATCAAAGTGACCTCCTATCTGACCAGAGAGCAGACCAGCATCGTTGTTTGGACGAGACGCAAAGTCGATAACAGCGGTCTGGCTGTCATAAGCAGGCGGAGCTGGCTCGCCCATCATGGTAGCAATCTTTCCAACAGCCTGGGGAGAAAGCGGGGAATAGTTGACTGCAGCACCTTGATACAAGGAGATGTCTTCAAAGGAATCGTTGCTAGATTCCGAAAATGCTGGGGAAGATAAGAGGGGGAAGTTGTCAGATTGGATAGTGCCGGGCAGATGCGCAGCACGACGAGTCGAATCTATGAGACAGTCAAACATATGTTCAAAATGCGTAGAGTAGCATTACTCACCAGTAATACCAAGAGCAGCCAGTCCAGCTTGCAAGCATGCGAGCGCTTCGATAGCAACAAGCTGTGGAAGATAATGGTCAGCTTCCCGTTGTGCGGGAAAATATAATTTGACGCACGAAAATTTCCATGTTTCGATCTATGAAGATCGATCTATACTATGGAGGATGATTGACGTGCGAAAATGCCGCGCGCACCCATTAAGGTAATTTCGATACGTGAATCGTGGACGGGTAGAAAATATTAGAAACCGTACCTCTGTTGGGATGTATGGGCTGCCTCCTACAGTTGCAACGTCGCCGTTGGTCTCTGCTAAGTTCTCTTCGCGATGTACCCTATGAACACCACCAGAATCAGAATCGCCAGAGTTACCGAGATGTAGCAAGCTAGGAGTCCCGCTGGCTCCATTTTGGGTAGTAGTGTCGACGCTTGGTAATGAGGTGTCGCTACGAGTCTTCTTGGTGTTTGCGACAGTTGGCATGGCAATATCAGTTTGCTGAGTATCAACGTCCTGGTCCTGATGTTGATCTAGAGTCTGCGCGCGATCTAGGCAAAGGTATCTCGCAAATATGATAATGTGACGAGGGCGCAGGTTTGGCCAATGGCTACAAGTGCAATTCTTGACTGCAACACGAAGTAATGGTTCTGGCTTCGGAGATGGTTTGGGTTTGAATTTTCGCAGAAGAGTTGAAGGGTGCGGAGATTTTATGGTGGAAAACCTAGAGAAAAGAGCTTTACCGTCGACTAGCGGAGAGGGTGCCATTATAACTAGTGCGCTCTTGGAAAAAGTGCCTCAATTGGTTGCTGTCAGAATGGGCCATCGATGCCTGAATGTTGGCCGTCGAGGTTGATTGTTGTTAATGTACGGATGGCAATGATTCAATTAGGCGAGCTAAGGACGAGGTTAATTAAACAGTTCAATATTCGCTAAAAGGACGCTAAAATAAGTACCCCGAATATTTGCCAGATGGTGAATATTCTCTTTGATGAGGTTCATCAGTGTTGTACGATTGCTTGCTTGAACAGAATATATCCTCACAAACTCTAACAGATACCCTTCTAATCTAGACATTCTAGCGCAGGATCTATCTAGGAATTTGGTGAAATACAAATTGCAAATATGCCTTCTCATTAACTGGTGTGTATTAGAACGAGGTTGCTAAATGCACCATCGTCAAGAAGTTATCGCAATATCAAGTTGATAGAGCACAGTGTGGCACTTGGGGCAAAGCACGCAACAACCATGATCTAACAAAACCGTGTATGGTTCGGAACCTTTGATTTTATAGAGTCAATATTTGTCTGTCAAAATAATGCAGAGAACAAATGCAGACATAGTAGCAAGTAAATTTGCATTACCTATCGACATCTAGAGGCACACACAGCCAGCCCAGTATAGATTCACAGAGTACATCTCAACAAAAACTAAATAAACCAGAAATCATCTTAATGAATTTTGGTCGGTAAAGAAATCTGAGAGCAAGGAATGCAGAGGTACTCCTCTGTTCACCTTCCCTGATTTGCTTAACAAAGGGAAGCGAGTAAAGCTCGATCCAGTTTACAATACAGCACTTCAAAACTACAACTGTAACTAGCAATAAATCAACAAAATCGACACATCATCCAACAGTTTTCAAATCCCCCTTTGAAAGGAGTAACAGAGCACCAAAAGACAAATTGGAAAGCCACGGGACTCATTCATGATCTTTATCCAGCACTGAGTGCTGCACTCCTCTCTGGATTTTTCGGGCTACTTAGCCTTGGAAAACGAAATCCTCCTATGAATTAATACTAAGGAAGATCTACCCATGGTTTTGGGAAGGAATTGAAGGTTGGTATCAACATGTTGGAGGAGTGAAGCTGTCTACGAAGAGATGTCGTTGCAGTCAAGCGACCAGCATGACTAAGCTGCCAAGACTCAACACAACCAGAACATCACAATTCACTCTCGGTAGCATTGCGAACTTTATTACCAGATGAATTTTAACCATAGCAAGAGAGGGTATTGAGACCAGGTAATTAGGTTTCGATCTTTGTTTTCATTTTTGTTTTCGTCTAATTAAGACTACAATTCAATCATCATCTGGGGGTATCTGTAAGTGACCGACCGGCTCGTCTCCCACGCTCGCTCTCTCTTTCCATCTAGCTATATACTGTACTTCTTCGTAATAACGAATGTCTATGTTTCTCCTTCTTGTATATCCCATATGCGCCCTGCCCAAAATATATACTTTGTGAGATTTCCCTCCAAATATGATGCTTTTTTTAAGTCGTCGGCATTCATTAAGAGCAAATGCTCTTCAGGAGCAAATACTCGAAAACTTCTGAGATATCAAAGGTTGTGGGAAAACCCCGGCATCCAGTAATGCAAAAGCATCCCATTCATGCGCACTCTCCGTCTTAAAGTTCCAAAAAACCCAGCCTTTAGTATGACTCTCAAACGCTGAAATCTGCGCCTCAATATACCCCCTCGTATCATCCTTCATCGTCTGCGTCCATTCCAGGATGTTATTCTTGCCCGCGCAAGATCCGATGTAGGAGGAGCCAGGATATGTATTATCGTAACGTGCGCCGATGCCGTAGCCGTTGAGAGCGGGAGCGCAGTCTGTCATTGCGCCCGTCCATTCGCCGACGATGACCCATTTGTCGGTGTTCGAGGTATAGGAACCGACGTTGTTGCAGACGAGTTGACGGTGTTCCCAGGGTTGGAGTTTGATGGTGTCTTGGGAGAAGACTTGGTATTCGTGGTGATCAACGACAACTGAGGGAACGTTAGTTTATATGTATGACGAGAGAGGCAGGGTGAACTTGCCGTTAGACGCTCCGTTGTCCGAGGTGGAGAGGAAGCCATTCCAGGTGCTGGGTGTGACGAATCCGTCATGGATGACGACTGGTATGTCACTGACTTTTCGGACTTGGTCGTACCCATTTCTGTAGAAATCCTTGATGCCTTCAAAATTGAGTGCTGAACTCAGTGGTTCATTCAATAATTGAATGGAAGAAACCACATCCTGGTACTGCGCCTGGGCGTATTTTGTTGAGATTGTATTGAGTGCTTCCAGAGTTCGTGCCACCGAATCTCCTCCTTGCCACCCTGGTGTTGCGATCTTCTGCCCACTGTTGTCGAAACCATTCTGTGATAATGGTGCCCCATGCAAATCAATCATGACTTTCAACTTCGTCTGTCTAGCCCACTCGATGGCTTTGTCGATGTACTCTGCTTGCCCTTGCGTGTATGGCTCGCCATCGTATGTTGCGTAGGCCCAATATCCAACTGGTATCCGTACAGTATTAAATCCAGCACCAGAAATCTTCTGGAAATCAGCCAGAGTAACCCAGCTATCCCAGTGAGGTTTGAGAACGTTCAGTGCAGCTGCGTTTCCCAGTTTCTTGGAAAGTGTTAATTCGTCGATTATCCCAAGAGACTGGTCTTGACTCTGGAATAGCGAAGGTGCTGTATTGTCGTTAGAAATGTATAAACGCCACCAAGTCATTGGTTGTGCTACTTATCCATGGCTCCAGGACCAACCAGCCTCCCAGATTCAAGCCTCTGACGGGTTCTGAACCCCATGCAAAGTTGACAGAACGTTTAGTAGAAGGAGCAGCTGTGACTAAGCCCACCGCGAAAGCTGCAAGTAAAGTTGAGAACATTATAGTTATTATCTTTTCTGTCGAGGTAAGGAGAGAAGGTGAGGAAAGAGGAGCGGTGACTAGTGAAATCGAACAGAAGGGAGGCAGTATATATCAGATGCTATATCAGGGCTTCTGTCATTACAAGGGACGAACATGCTCCACCATAAACAAGAAATGTGTTGGATATTTCGAGGAGAGACGGGGATTAAATGAGACAAATGTAGCAAGATCAGGGAGGATCAGTGGATCTCTAGGATCTCGAGCAGATGGGTCAATGCAAACAAACAGGCTGGTTGTGGGGATAAGATTGGATGGGGTGGAACGAAGACTGGGTCCTCGGACACACTTGTACCTCAATGTATGGCCTGTCATGATGCCATGGTTCGCCATGGTCTTTGTTTCTGGCTGCTGAACTTTCTTGCAGCACTAGCTGAAAGCCTAAGCATCTACACTCCAATTGAAAAATGTTGTGCTGGCATCCATGAGCGTTGTGGCGCCTAGCTGAAGTTTGGATGCGATCACATTTTTTGAGTTGTCGCCTGACAAACGGCGATCTTTTGGCGAGGGGTGCAAGGGGGGGTGTTGAAGATGCACTTGCACTTTCTGCAGTCGCGCCTCGACGATGCACCGCCTCTTCATGAAACAACACCAAAGACTGGGGGTCCACCCTTATCCAAGTCTCCACCAATTCCCACAGATTCCACACCCGCCTGGTCGGCCCTATCGCAGTCCATTTCAGTCCAACTCGAGCTCAAAGCAGCATTGATGCAGGCACTGATAGGCTACTGCAAGGGCAGAGCTCGTATGGTAAGGCGTAAGAAAGGGGAGCAGCTTATTGAGGGACCGAGAGAATAACAAAACATGGAAATAATAGATATTGTACCGTTAACGTCCATGATACCCCCCTTAGGTGGAGTGCAGACCGTACAGTATAATGCGATTCGAGGCCGATGTGATTGCAGTGGCGCCGGATGCCAACTTTTAGACCAGAAAGGGTAGAAAGCTTCAAGCAACATCACCAGACCTCGGGAGGTGCCAACGCAATGTTTGCCCTAACCGTTAGGGTCGGTAGAGATGAAGATCTACTCCCCCTCATCTCTATTGTTACCTAACGTCGTCGCTTTCCGTAGCGGTCGTCGGTAGATCAACACATCATGAACCACGTCGTGTGACAGTCTGATCTCTTCATCCGAGGATCATTAAGGTTGTGAGGAAGTATAATGACGGTGATGATTTCCATCTGAGCGGTCGGGAATTGTAGCTTCAATGCACTGGCACGAGTCGCCACGAGATTTGGTCGTCTGAAGGATTAATTAACCCTCCGCGAAGGACCTCTTATTCGCCCGCGAATAGGGACAATTTGATGTTAAAGATAGAAAAGCCCCTTTTCAGAATCTGCAGAAGATTAATATCGGCTTGCTGCGCCTCCCCTTTATGCTTAGATCGTAGTCCGGGATCCTATTTGTGGCGTGAAGCTTAAACCCGATTTTCATGTGATTGGCTTTTGTCATGTGAGATGTATCATGTGACCTAAATTGTAATCTATAACAATTGATCTTCAGTTGTGGGTTCAAACATTTATCAAGGGAAAAGTCCCTCGAAAACTTCAAGGCAGCCAATATTCTCGCCAACTTGAACCTGGATTGGAGACCTTCTCCGAACTGAGAGCCAAGACAGTCCTTTCTTTCACAAACTTTGTCTATCAATCTTCAACGGCGAGACATGTAACAATGAGTGGTTTCTGTGACTTAAGTCTGTTGCTATCATAATCGTAGCTGACAAATCTTTTCCCAGAGAAAACAAGTCAGAGAGTGAAGATGTGCCGAGTGATACAGTAAGGAACCAATTACTAAATCTAGGGTGTGAAGGACTGGTAAAGGTAAAACGGCCTCTTAATGAAATTCAACTATATCCATACAAGGAGAAAATAGGGGAATGACATAAGCTCGAATCCAGGTTTATACTATCGTTATCCTTTTATTCATCTTACAAGATTGTTTCAATTGCTCATTGAATTCCTACAACAACCTCCAATCTTTCAGTCTCAAACCGCATGTAAAAACCCCCCAGCAAAACACAACATCGCTGGAATATCGACCATTAACATCCTCACCGTATGAACCTTTAGCCACGTCCTCAAGTGCCCTTTCGCCTCGTCCTCCGGTCCATGCACAATCTTCGCAATCAATTTTGCAACCTAGATCCTATCTATTAGCCCCATCCGCCCATCCTCAAAATCTTTCCTCTTCAAAATCCACTTACCGTAGGACCAAAAACATAGTGCCCGACACTCAACACACTGCCCCATCCATACAACGTCCTCATGCCACTTCCCACGCTACTTCCCCTCCACACCAACGCGCCGGATATCGCGGCGGACGAGTAGAAGCCCACCCAGCCGGGGATCGTGTAGAGGAGGTAGGAGTCCCAGAATTGGGCGAGGGAGGAAGGTGGGATGCGGGGTGAGAGGAAGGGGAGGAGGGTCCAGTATTCTGTGAGGCAGAATGTTACGCTGGCGGTGGATGTGAGGACGGGAAGGAGGGTGAGGGTCAGCGAGGGTAAAGATGGTGTGGGGATGAGACGGGACATGTTGAGGTACGAGGCGTGGTGAGATGAGAAAAGATTGAGGATGAAGGAGTGGATGGAGTTATAAGTTGGAGTTGACTCGGAGAGTGGATATTGATTTCGTAAGTTGTGGTGTGATGGGTGAGGGGTAAGATCTCATTGCTCTTAACCGCTTGAAAGGTACTGTCCTACTTGTAATCGATTATGATATACTTTTCATGCGAAATTTACAACTTAAAGAAGACGTGGCTCTTGTACTTATTATGCAACGAAAGGAGCGTCGTCGAGAGGAGGTTCTGGAATTGGTCCGTGCACACGTATCAGAATATACTTCTCATTTACTCATTCAAAAGAGAGAGAAAAGTAATCGTTCCGACAAATGATAGATCCAATGAGAATGACTTGTGAGCTTTGGCACCTCGATGATATAGTACCTGAGGAGAACAGAAATGCAGATGGAAATATGTCACGTGGGCACACAATATTCGAGGACACTCTCGTATTTGAAGGACATTGAACAAATGCACAAATTATGCTTGTCAAAAGAATGGGAAAATGGTGAGGAATTAGATGGAACCGAGGTTGGAAGAATCACATAACCGTCCTGGCATTTTCTATTTACAACGATAGCACACATCAAGAAGAGAAAGACCTTCACCACCATTCCCATTAATCCCCAAGATTTCGGCACTCTGATTGTTTATATTTTCGTGCCCATTTGCATTCTCTAACCTGTCTTATCCTCTTCCGCTTTTTCCTCATCCTCCATCATATATCTCTATCATATATCACATAATAAAAATGATATGATACACTATCGTATTGTAAGTATGGCGAATAAAACCTGCAGCCTATTGCGGACCCCATCTCCTCACTCCCTTATATTCCAATGGCAACAACACAAATAGCACCTCCCAGATACAGAGAACTATCAAGTTCTTGAATTCAGCCTTCTGTTTCAGGTGTCTGATATGTAGAAAGATAGATAGTATTCTTCTAACAAAATAAAACCTATCCAACTAATAATCTCCGTGGAGTCTGTTAATAGGTACGGTGAGATCTATGAACAAAAGGCATTGATATACTACTTGGAAGCCCTGGCGGGGTAACTGATGGAAACTCCATATGGCTGGGGCTACAGAGAGATTGAATATATATAGAGAGGCTCTAGCGTCTAGTACGGGAAGAAAAGAAGAAAAAGGTAACTCAAGACTTTCCCTCCTGCTCTTGTGGCTCGATTTATGACATTCTTACGTGTCTCATACCAACAGAATCCAGGTCTACAAAATTAAGCAGCCACAGCAGGAAACACCAAGAACGAATTTCGCACAACAAATGTGAGAATTATAGTACAGTGATACCTACAGGAAGCCTTTTATCATTGATAATAATTTCACCGTCGACTTCCATTAACAGTAAGAATAGATTCAGATAGGACAGTTAGGCCAAATATGTGTCTTCTCAATACAAATTCTTGTTCCGCTTTGTGTACTATTTTGAAACAGATCTCAGAGCATTACCTGGATTTGTAAGTGGTGTGCAAAAAATGCAAATAAGGAAAAAACTCAAGAAAACGATTTCAAGCTTCCACCTTCATGACTTTTCCCTACACCAAAAAATGCTCGTCCAAGCTTCAGCAAGCATTTTTCATACCCTCCTGTTAACGACTATGATACCGGAACAACCAGATATACAAAAAAGAGCAATGAGATATTCTACGAGATCTCTATCTATCCCTTCCCTTCTCAATAGAATAATCGACAGTCAATCACGGTCTGGACAGCGGAATTGCCATCCAATAAATTCAAGAAATGACGATTTCATTCACGTGCAATCAATAAATTATTTTCATGGTTCCATATTCACCGCACTACCACATACAGTGCCTAGTTTATCTTCTTTCTCAATTCCGTTTAGGAATGTATTATCGGGTTGGGAAGGATCGATATAGCGGGATGAGGAGGCTGGCTATCATGTATGCTAGCTGTAGCTATCCTCCTTGGATCCGAGTCAGAGGTCTCTATCTCGTGGGGTGAGCGTTTTGCATTGCCAGCAAGGATTTAATCCAGCAGCAAATCTCTTGCATATAATTTTATCGTCCTATTTATCAATGAAATGTCAAATTCAGGAACACAAAACATAATTCCTTGCATCCACTCGTGAATTGTCCTATTAAGCCCACACGTTAAGCAAGGCAGATTGTCAACGTCATCCCCTATGTTTGTGAATAGTTTTCATATCTTCATCTAAAAAGGGCACATTTGTAATCTGAAAAGAAGGAACATTGCCGATTGTACAAGTTCTTTGTTTTCACGATTGTTGGTTGATGAACAAGGATCGTGGGAGATGGAGGTGAAGGAGATGGCGATGGCGATGGCGGCGTTGATGGTGGTGGGAGCTTCTATTGAAAGCTTTTAGGGGCTGTTCTCGCAAAACAGCACAACCCCTCCCTTTCTTTCACCCTTATAGGAAGAATTGCTCCGTCCACAGGGACACAAAGTCATTGTGTAACGAGTACGTTGTGGGAACATTGCGCCGCACTTGCTACGAGGCACTTCCTGATCTTGATCTATTTTATGTAGAGTGGATATATTGTTCCATCCACAGTGTGTACACGAAGTCATTTTGCGAAGAGTGTTCCCTGAATCTCTTGCTAGAAAATCTTTCGCGATTTTTGCGATTTATGAGATTGGGATCTGAAGATCTTCTGGTTGATATACGCAGTGCCCACAGTTCACGACAAAGGTTACAAAGAAAGACATGGTGCTAGACCACGTATCTTAGTATGTACAGAGATTGCACTGAACATAACTCTAAGGACATCTCCCTTCGACTGTCTTGACTTATCGATGAAGAAAAGCCATGATTTGAGGGATACACACAGATTCTGCCCTAGAAATAATTCCAAAGATATCTCTCCAACTATTTCAATTGGCATATCAAAAGTACATCTTTGAATACACAGTGCTTAACTTGTAAATAACTCCAGAACTACGTCGTCCAATCTATCCAAAGAAGAAAAAATCCGCATCTTTAAGTTCCAGTATCGAACAACGACCTCGTTTCAATATCCCCAGTCACCTCACCTACCGATTGTATGCAGGCGTGTGCAGAGACAGCATAGCTCCCGGCATGTCATATCCCTTTTCCTCGACTCCGCTCGAGTGTTGGGCAAGATGATTCATTTATCGAAGTCACAGGCGTTTTACTCGGGATGAGCTTACAAACTTCGTACTGTACCTCATCGCCAAGTCCCCCAACCCCTTTCCTCACGTCACGAAAGCATCGCACGCATAAAGATGTATTATAAGATTATCCAATTATTCTTTGAATTATATTCATCACGACCAAGACAAAAGTCAACGATGTGTTCCTGTCTGCCTCTGTCCGTGTGTACAACTCATCTGCGCTAAGCCAACCTAGCTGGTATTACAGCCCGCATTCATGGCATTCATTCCCATGTCCATGTCCATTGCCAACCCGTCATCCCTGGCCACGGGTTCTAAATCCTTCGCTCTCCAAAGCAAAATCGAATATTACAAACAAGCAAAGCAGTAAGAAAGTTCCCAGCTCCTTACCCGGAATGGAGGGGAGATACAGCTGAAAGAACATAGCGCAAAGCATATAAAGAAAACTTTTGAAAGAACGCTGATCAAGCTAACTTCTCCGAGGTCTCCTTACCGATGGGTTCGATGCCTTTGGACTCATTGCCGTAATTGGGTGGGGTGGTATTGGTGGTTCTGGTGGAGGCGACTTCAGATGAGGGGGTTGCTGTTGGGATGTGGGAGTCGTCGTGCCAGAAGTCCTTTTTCCTATTGTAGTCGTCAGCAAAATTATTCATGCATGATAAAAGCCCAAGATGAGGGAAGAGGGAAAAAGAGACATACCCCTTAGCAGCGCGAACCAACCAGGCAGGCAAAATACCACCCTTAATCTTATAGGTCCACGGCTCCCTGAGCTCCTTATCCGCAGGCACGATCTTACCACCAGACGCGAGCTCGACAAGCCAGATAGTAGTATTGATGATGAAATACGAGATGATACCAGCGATGAGACCGTAGGCGATGGAGTAGGTGAATGGCATGACGGCGAGGGTGATAAAAGCGGGGAATGCATCGCCCCAATATTTCCAGTTGATGTCTTTGGCAGCCTTGCACATCATGGCGCCAACGATGATGAGCGTACAGCCGGTGGCCCATGGTGGGATGGAGGCAAAGATCGGTGCGAAGAAGATGGAGATGAAGAAGCAGAGGCCGGTGACCATGGCTGTGATACCTGTCTTTCCGCCTTCGGAGATACCGGCACCGGATTCGATGAAAGCTGTGACTGGGGAGAGGCCGAAGAGAGCACCGATGGAGATACCGCAAGCTATGAGAATTGTTAGTTGAGCACTCAAATTAAAAGGTAAATATTGCGAATCGCAAAGTGAGGTTAGGTGGGAAAGAAAAAAGGAATGAAGGGGTTCGCTTACCATCAACTAAATAAGCGACAGCGGAACCCTCAAAATCTTGAGTCTCCTCATCGATAGCGCCCGAGAAACGAGCCATAGAGTAAAGAGTACCAGTGCAGTCAAGAATGTCAACGTAGAGGAAGGTGATCAAAGCAAGACCAAATTGACCCGTCGCCTGTGAAACATCCCATGTTTGAGCGACCAAGGTTTCTTTGATACTATGGAAAGTGACGACCTTTTTGAAGAAATCAAAATTGTCGTTGCCAATTGGAGTGTACGGGAAATAAGTCACATCAGTACCTCTTGGCCAAGAGATGATAGAGACAAGGAGGATACCGGCGATGATTGCACCTTTGACACGGTAGGCAAGGAGGATGGCAGTGAGGAAACCTCCGCAGAAGATACCGATCCACATGGTAGGCGAGCGCTATACAAAGGTAAGAAAAGTTTAGTCATCAATGTGCATTATGACTTACCATCTTTGCAGAACCAGGGCAAACACCGTCTTCCATCTTGTCGGCTTCGAGACATCCTGCAAGTTCAAGAGGAGTGGAGGTAGCTCCGGTGATAACTCCGATGCCGGCACTATAGGTCATGCCAATGATGGCTGAGTCGTATAAGTAAAAATTTTAAGCTATCAAAGGAGAATGCGCTTTGCAAAGATAATTCAATCTGTTGGTCGGAAACCCCTTTTCCAAGCGCATCTCTGTCTATTGGACGGGAGAACGCGTTCTTGAAAAAAATAGTTCAATCCCACTTGACGAACCCCTTTTTAAAGGAATTTCGGTCTGTCAATCACACCTCCACAATGATCGATTGAAAATAAACGACAAAAAAATAAAGAACTTACTCAAATAAAGCCCAATACCGACACCACTCGCCAATTTAATAGAAGCAGGAATAACTCTCGCAAGCCATTGTCTCAACCCCAGCAGACTTAAACCCACAAAAACAAAGCCCTCAATAAAGATGGCCGTGACAGCCAACCTATACGTAACGGGACCAGTTCCATGAAAGCCAACAACAGTGTAGGTAAAGTAAGCATTGAGACCCATACCCGGCGCAAGCGCAATCGGCATATTGGCAAACAAACCCATGCAGAACGAAGTGAGAGCCGCGATGGCGGCAGTACCTGTGATAAAGTCACGACGGATGACGCCAAGGCAGAGGTTATATGCAATGTCATTCTCGCACGTGGGATCAGTGGCATCAGTACAGACGCAAGTTCCGCCTGAGTCAGTCAGGATGGTGGCGTTGACCTGGGGAAAGTGTTAACTTAATATTTTTGAGAGCGGGAAAAGAATCATATTTCAAAGGTGGCGGGAGAATAGGTTGGTAATGATTAAAATGAGAAGATTGACCTACAGAGATAATATAAGCCATCGCAAAGAACGTAGCCAGCCCAGCACGAATCTCAGTCAAGAATCTCGAACCCTCACGCGCCTTCGCATGACCTGATCCTTGAAGCCGGAATCGACGGCCAACAATACTACTCGCGACGGCATCATTGATCTTGGTGGTCCAGGCAACCATAGCGACGATGTTGTTATTATCTTGAACTCCGTCGTGGTGGTACAGATCAGTCGATGTTGTTGTTGTTGTTGTCGGTGTCAAGAAGAGGTGATTGTAAAAAAAGGGTTCAAGTCCAACCTTAGATATTATAAACGTCAAAACCTCGGCTTGACCTCCCCATTAGTGCATAATTTGCAAGCGCTAGTACACGGTCCCAATAAAGCCCTTATCTTTGATGGTTCCCAGCGTGCGGTTTGCAGATTCTATTTGTTGTGACACTCCGATAATGCAGATGATGCCAAGGGAGACCGGCAGGCTAGGCGTTGCCTATCTGAGTTTATCGTGAGATTTTAACAGGGAGGGCTGGACGATTGTGTGGATTTTTGTGCGATAGAAGTTAATTGTGGACGGATTAGAGTCTTGGTTGGGCTCAAAATCCCGCCCACATACGCTGCCAAGCAAAGCCCTAAGAGGCTCGACGGGGCGGGGCCGGTGTAGGCCGGTACCGACAGATGCAGCTCATCATTCACACATGTGCAGCATGTTTAAGCATTCTAATTCACTTCTGGAAGCCTTGGGTCCGGATACTGGCGGAAGGGTCCGCCCTCTTGTTACTTCTTAACTTGGTGGGATGTGCCATTTGAGACAGTGGATTTAGAAGTAACATTGCTTTTGTCTATTGTGAATTTCCAGCTGGCTGAATCACTTGACTCAACTAGCATTTCTTTACAGATTCACAGAGTAAGAAGACTATGAGAGAAGAGAAGATAGCCCGTGAATTTAGAAGTAACATTGCCTTTACCCCCCTATGAACTTGTATCTGCCTGAGTCACTCGACTAAACTGACCTTTACACATCCATAGAGTAAGAAGATCGCTCCACAGGCTATCTTTTCTTTCAAAGGGGGTGAGGTCAAGACAACATTCATGGTCACCACTGAGTCTTCTATTGTCTTGAACATCAAAGATTCACAATGAAAACAATGGGAGATCCTTAGAATCGCTAGGCAAGCTGTATAAAGAACATTGAATAGATTTGGAGCAACTCCTACAGCAATTGGTCCACAATACCATAGCGAAGCTAACACATGGAAGAGAAGCAACCATACACTTTGACATAACAAGCGAGTCAATGTTCAGAAACCATAGACGGCATTCATAGTTACCTAGACTATATTAATCCAAGTGAGAAGATGTAGTTGAAGTCAATCACTTCTCACCGCCAAACTATAGGTGTAAGCGTCTTCGGTTGAGTAGTCTAGGGCGGCCACAAAAACCAAACGTGGAGACCAGGAGGCTTTTCTTCTCAAGTCAGCACAAGACTTTAAGACAGAACCAACACTGTGGGACACCTTAGCGCATGAAGATACGAGGCCAATGCTGGAGCAAGCTTTTGACTTGAAGTGGTTCGAGGGATTATAGACAAGAATAGAGCGGTGAATACGAGAGGTAGACGGAAACTGTAACCGGACGACGATGACAATAGCTTTTCCCCTGCAGAGACACAGCAGTCGACCGACTGTTGATCTTTTCACAAGTGAAGCCACTCGGGTCAAATCAGGAAGTTTCAAAACACTTCACAATTCACAAAACCACTCCACAATGCAACATGAAACAAATCACCACCACGATCACTTGAATCACAGGATCACACTCCTGAAGTAGTAGTCAAGTCAAAGAGAACGTAGCCGCATGAGAGAGAATATATGTGTCATAATAAATAGTAAGCCTTTTTACATTTACCCCAGTAACCTACAATGCAACACCTTAATGCCCAACACCACCCGCCACCCACTGCCCAAATTCAGGATCACCAGGTTGAGGGAACACTCCTCGATCCTCCTGCTGCTCCAGCTGCTGTTGGCCTTCTCCGACTGGTCCAGCCCTAGGTTCAATTCCGGCTGCCGCCTCACCTCTTCTGTGAGCGAGATGGTGTCGCTGTCGATAGTAAATAAGGAACACCAATGCAGCAGCGAGCCCTATGATGATAAGGCTTTCAATGATGCCGTCGTCAATGATATCGTCATAAAGCCCGTCAGAATCACCGCCAGGCATATGATCTGTCTCTGAGAGGAAGTTCGTGTCGTCGTAATCTGCATCACCATAATAGGGGTGATCATCTTGGAGGAAGTTACTAATCCATTCAGAGAGGGACCATTGTTTCTTTGGAGCTGGAAAACTGACGTTAGAATCTGTGTAACCCTAATTCGCTAAAAACACCTTGTGAAACATACCTGGCTCATCTTGGATGGAATTCACCCTTCCGTGAGTAAAGGTGTTCCAAGCACTCCGCAAACGCAGCTTATATAAGCTCAAAGTAACTGGCAGATATGCCTCATCATTCGTCTCCAAGGCATGATCATAATACCTTTTCGCAAGGTGGAAATCTTGATCCAAGCCAACCCCGTTCTCGTGCATCCAACCCAAGTTGAATAAAGCTTGGGCACTTTGCTGGAACTCTGATGCTGCTGTGTAACAAGATGCAGCTTTCTCCATATCTATTTGAGTACCAATGCCATGGAGGTAATAATCTCCCATCTTGACTATGCTGTCGATATTGCTCTGCTTAGCCGATCGCGTCCAGTAAATAAGTGCCAAAACTGCATTCTGCAGGAATTGTGGTCGAGGCGTTTTCATAACTAGCCAGGATGGGACATCCCACTTCGACTTTTGCTGGTCGAGAAGATAGGCCACATTAGCCTGGCCCTTTTCGTAGCCTTGCTCTGCGGCGAACATGTAGCCAACAAGAGCCAGCTCAACACTTCCTTCCTCATACTCACGATTGGCTTCCGCGAAAGATGATAGGAATGGTTCTGCCTTTTCTGCGACATTTTTGTAGTAAGCAGTGGCCAGACCACAACTACGATCTCTGCCGAGACCTTGGTTGATGATCTCAGCCAAATAGTAAAGAGACTCGAGGTGCCCATATCGGGAAGCAAGTTCAAAATACCGATTCGCAACCTGAAGATCGCCGGCGGTTCCTTGGTCCAGGTACAATGCACCAAGAGCTACCATTGCAGGCGCATAATCCTGGTCAGCTGCAGACTTGAACTTTTCGGTAGCCATGGATATATGTTTCGTTACGCCGAGACCCTCCAAATACATCAGGCCGGATCCGTACAGAGATCCTGCATCACCACCCTTGATGCCTCTCTGGAACCAAATGTTTGCCTTTTCAAAACTCTGATCGACGCCTTCGCCACGTAAAAACATTCGTCCTAGATAGCCAGCGGCCTTGGAAGCAATCTTCTCCAATCCTGGCTTATCGCTGTCAATAATACGACCATCTTTCGTCCAATACAATTTGGCGACTCTCATGAAATACCATTTTGCGCTTTTCATGTTCCGTGCAAGTCCTTTCTGGCCATCGTAGTGGATACGACCAAGACTGAAAGTTGCCTTGAAGTCTCCCTTTCTCGACATCAAATCAAGGTACTCCAAAACATCATCCAGTGCCGCATGTGCATCGGAGCTCGGTCCTGCCTTGTTTGCATTACTTCCTGCGCTGGAGAAGCTAGCACCTTCACCATAAACTCCCCCATCTTCATCCGCAAGTCGATATGAGTCTTGCACCCATACAATTCCTCCTGGTGGTCCAGATCTGAACCATTCGATGGCCCTGTCTGCTACATTCTTGTAGTGCTTAACCGCAGCCTCACAATTTCGAGCTGTACCAATCCCATAATGGTGTCGGTGTGCCACGGTCATCTCGGATCGTACATGTCCTCCTTTCGCTGCGAATGTGTGGTAAAGAAGTGCTTTCGCCTGGTCCCGTTCTACAGCTCCTCCAATTCCAGTAGCGTACATAAAACCAACCATATGTTGCGCAGACGCATTTCCATTGAAAGAAGCCAATTGATGATATCTTCTGAATGCCTCTGCGTGATCCTTTGGATGTGTGTAGTTGCCGTAAAAGTTCATTTGAGCCAGAAGGAACATCGCATCGGAATTGTTGACTTGTGCTGCCTCTTCCAATAATTGCACTGCTTCCGCCACAGGTTTTGGCAGTTCTTTATGCCTTGTCTCTCCAGACCCAGAGGTAGCTGGTCCTTGGGCAGAGAGCTTCGGTAGTATCGCCCAAACATATTGTCCAACAGTTGCCACCAGTCCAGATGGTTTTCTCGATGGTCGAGGGTTCAATCGTTCGTATCGACGGAGGAAGGTAAGAGCTTTTTCGACCTGCTGAGTTCCTGTACCACCATTAGCTCGAGCCATCTACAAAAAGTATTTATAATATGCCAACCATCTGTCGTCCGTAATATACTCTCCGTCTCTTGAATCGGTTGCTGTGATGTCCCCGACTGAGCTGCTCGTAGAGAACTCAAAGACGAACTCTCCTCCGCAATACGCGACGATGAATCCAGCACAGACTGTAGCTTCTCATCTACTTGATTTGCATACACCAAGGGCCATAGTATCTGCAAGAACACTGCGACAAAATCATGGTCAGTCTCGTGCCAAAATCCCAAGTCGGGACTATTTCCAACGTACGAATCGCAAATGGCGCCCACCACCTTCCTACACCCTTCATCTTTACGGTCTTTTCGTGCAACAGCAATTACTTTGCGCTGAAAGCAGAATGCGATAATGGTCACCGGTTCATTGCATGTATGTGTGTTGGGTACAAGATGTATGTACTCGAGAAGAATGAAGAAAGAGCTGTTCTTAATGGTTGGGTGGTGTTAATAAAGTGTAACTTGGAAGGTTCAAGCTGTCATCTTCTCAATCGGACATCGGAACACGCGACGAGCTGCTGCAGCCAGCCGAGAAAACCCCACATTACAAATCCAGCGAGTTAATACATCATGCCGAATGAATTCCTCAACTTGACATTGTTCGATACTCAAATTTGGCAAATTAGATGGCTAGAGTTCTAGGAAGTGTGCGAGCTTTTTAACAAGACTTTTTAACAGGACTTTTTAACAGGACTTTTTAACAGGACTTTTTAATAAGTGCATAAAACCATGTTCATTAGCCATTCATTACCTCAACTCCTCCAAGCCTTAACCTGCCCATCCTCCCCAGCCGTTAAAACAGTCTGATGCTATTCACCCATTAGCAAAACCTCCTCCCACCACAACTACTCAAATCAAACTCACCTCATCCAGAAAGCAAAATGCCCTCACAATCTCACTCCCATGCCCACCCCTCAACGTATTCTTCGTCTCCGGCGCGAAAGTCCACGGAGGATTCTTCTTAAGCTGTATGAGATCGAAACTCTCCTGACTATCCCACTGTCAATATCACACCCTCTATTCTCCAAAGGTATAGGTAAGGAAGGAAGGAGAAAGAAAGGGCTCACCTATGACTTCCCACCCCCAAAACAGCACTCCCATCTCCCCTCACTACCACATTCGCAACATACTCCCCTCCAAGTCCCTCCCTCATATCCCCAAAATGCATCGGCTCTCCCCCTTCGCCACTGCCATCATCCTGCTCATACACAGAGAACTTCTCATCATGGCTCAACGCAAAGACCTCCCTCTCATTCAAAAACCCAGCATGGTGGATAGAGTGCCCGTGGTTGATAGTCTGGTGAAGTGCGTCTTCTTCGGTGGGGAGGGTGGTGTTGTAGATATTGAGGAGGCCGTCTGTAGAGCCCGAGAGGAGGATATGAGGGTGTGTAGGGTGGAATTGAAGCTTCATACTCGTTAATATAGACCTCATTTGATCCGTTTGAGATGGGGATTTACTTCTGTAACATCATCACTATGACTCTCCACATACTGCACTACCACCTGTCCCAGATTTCTCATATCCCTACCCAACATTAGCACCGCCATCCTCACCACACAATGGGACCTCCAACAAACAAACTCACCACATCAAAACACTAGCCTGATCCCCAACCCTCGTAACATTAACCAACTCTGTACCCACAGCAAGAACACCACCACTCTCACTACCCATACAAGCCAGTGACAGAATCGGCGCTTTCCCCTCCGTTTCTACACTGCCGACTTTCGTCCAGGACCTCACATCCACCAAATTCACAACCCCATCTCTTCCGGCGACTGCTATGACGTTTACTTGTGGCCCATCTTGAATCGTTTTAACAGCTTTTAGACAAGTATATTCTCGCCCTTGTTCTTTGACTTCCTTGACCAGGGTGAGGGTGAGAGGATCAAGCAGCCGCAGTGTGTTATCTGATGAGATCGTCGCGATGCCGGTGGATGTAGGTAGGAGATCGTAGATATATGTCCCCGGGGGGTTAGAGACTTTGAAAGAAGAAGCTTCGTTGAGGAAATACATTTTTCTTGGTTGGTTATGAGTTTTATATCGTGGTGGGCATGTCACGAGTTCGGCGAAAAGTCTGAGTTTTTGCTGGTAAAGCCGATGGATTGATTTGCTGGTCGTCATACTTAGCTATCCACAACAACTTCCCCATTTTAGTTCGTGGTGTGTCCTGTTGGGATGTAGAGGTCGTTGGTTCATATTTTCGCATTTTTGTATGTAAGTTGTATACGCTTTGCTCCGCCAGACTATTTACGGAGTGTTCAAATGCATAATTGAATTCAGCAACAGCAAAGCAGCAAGTTTTCCATATGATCTTTTGAAGAGAAAAAAATACTACATACACTGAAAGCTCCCAGATATACATTTCCTAGCTCGTCAGAACCTCTCCAGAGACACTTTTCGAGTGTGATAATGTAAGCGGGCAAGATTGCCGAAGGTACACCCCCAAAACCAGAGAAGAGAACTCGTCCTACAGCGAAAAGTTCATTATAAAAGTTGGACTTGCACAAACCTGTAAATCAGGGGGGGGCCTCAACCTATTCGTGATCTGGATGGCAGTTCCGGTACTTTGAGGAGATAATCTTCGTTGTCGACTAGAAGTTGAGGAGCTTTCAAAGCCATGGTACGATCCTCTACGGTCGTCTGTCCAGGTGGCCAAGACAGCAGTAAGGGCTGGAATGTAGCGAGAATACGTTCCATGGCCATCAAAATTAGTCTTTTGAGAAGTAAGCAAAGACACCAAATACCAGAAAAGACAATACAGTATGTCCCGGTTGATGATAGGTATCATATAAACCAAGTTCCGAAGCACACCGATCATGGGTGTTTGCCGCTCCTTGTCGTCGAAGACTAGGGTGAACTTTGAGAAGTACTCGTATGGTATGATTAGTTGGGGTATGGACAGCAAGTATTGAGACAGCAGGCTTGCGGCTTCACGAGAAGTATATATGCCCCAGTTTACCTCTTTCACCTAGTAGTCAGAAGCTTCAAAGAAAGCAAAGAGTACCTTTATTCGTCTGACAGGGAGCTCCGGAGTGAGAGCGAACACGTTCGGGGTAATGTTTCCTACATGCTCTATTAGATCACTATAAATAGCGTCCTCTGAGGTTCACTTGTTCAATTCTTTGAGATAAGCAACATGACTTTCCACCACCCCCGGCACGCATCCATAGATAGATTAATCGCCCTTCACACCCCGAGTAATACGGAAGATTGTACACGGAATGGTTATGGGAAGCGCTACACCCAAAACTCCTTATCCAATGCGTCTTCTCTCCTCGGCTAGCTGAAAAAGTTTATCAGTGAATTGAAGGGTGATGTCAGTAGTTCGACCATAACGAGCACGAGAAGAGTACCCTCTCCTTCAGGATCCTACTGCGTCTCCTTAGATCGGTGATTTGAGTGAGGTTGCTTGCTTCATTCAAGTTCTGCGAAATTCATAGGAAACACTATTTTTAAATTCCGCTGCATAGATTGGGAGTGCTTTGACAATAATTGCCGATACCTCAGATGGGCTGAATCTTGATAGCATAGACCAAGACCCAGTCCTATCAGCTTTGCTGTGCATTAAGAAATTATCCTCAATTCTTCAAAGGGATCTCTTCTAGAACCACGCATTTTGGAGCGCCTCTTCAAAGGTAAAGGTTTGCGGGTGCCAATGAACGGTTTCCAGGTCTTCGGACTTCCATGGTTCCTCCGTTGCAGTAAAATGTTGAGAGGTGCCCAATCCATTCTTGATTGACATGAGTCTTTGAGCTAGTACTTGATGACCGTCCACAGCTTGCTGGATCACAATATCTAGATCATCAAATCATCTTCCACCTTGTACGTTGATTCACTGATGTCTTATTCGTTCAGAAATTTCACATAGATTCAAACTAGCGTACCACGTTAGAATAGTCATCATTGGCGTCAACAAAGTTTGGTGCATCTCTAGCCTCTCGAGGTGTTCGTTGATCGTTGTTGCCTTGGAGGTCCCACTGATTACAGTCTAATAATCCCCAGCCATTATCAGATCCAAAAAGCCTACGAAAACATCAAGCTCCGAGAATGTTGCTACGCATGCCGAAACTGTAACCACGACTTGATCGACCAAGATGAGCGAAGTTCGCCGGCGTTTGACATTTACACGGCCTAGGAGCAAGAGCTACAATTGTTCCAGGATCAATATGATCGTGTCGACGGTCGTTTTCAGATGCTGCAGTTCCGATGGCGCAGCCTTGTTCTTGGTGACCTTCCCGAGGACACTGGAGATCTTTTGCGCGGCAGTCAGAATACCGATGATGGCCATAGAAATGCTCAACGGATCCATCTTGGCTCTGGGACGGATAATAGTGAAGCAATAATCGGTAGCAGTAGTGGATATTGAAAGAGAAAGGAGAGCAGTTTTGAGGCTGTGGCAGTCAGCCTTTGTGTCACTTAAACCACTAGAGTTTATTACGCTCAGATATCGCCACACAACGTATGGCATAGGATAGGTCAATAGTGCCAGCCCGCATCCAAGGCGTCAGAATGCTACGAGCATGAGGCTAAATAACATCTTCGTACCTGGATCCAGATGAGACATCCCCAAATTCGGAACTTCCAGGGGTGGTGCATAGTCGAGAGCGCCGTGATTTAGAGTCACCAAGAACTCCTCAGCTATACTTATCATGCTTATTCTTGACTTTGATCAAGAGCAATGCTTCATGATAATCTCCCTCCCTCCTCGCTTTCTTCAATTTCCTGACTTCATCATCTTCCAGCCTTCTACCCACAGCCTCTTCAAGCTCTTTCCTGCTGATCTTCTCCCTAGCCTTCTCTGCTTTCGAAGCCTTTAATTTCGGCTTGAATCGCGCTTGCATACGTATTCGAAGTGTGGTATTGAATGTGATCGACGCTCCATCCCCACGAAGTTCCGGCAGAGCATTGGACTTCGAGGACGTAGAGGGCTTCATTGTGACAAATGTATCTCGGAGGGTTTGTGCCTGGAATGTACCCGGTGTGTCTGCTGTGGGTATGCAATTAAAGGTTTCAAGAGGGGAGACGGCTTCCGTGTTTGCAGAGAGGATGCCGAATTTATCACAGCCTAGATACCTTGAATATGTCAGCATTCGATCAACAAACAAAAGTCCAAACAAACTTACCTTCCGTGATGGCCCTTAAATGTAAAATGATCCGTCCCCACCACTCTATTCGCAACCCAAACCTGCCTAACATCATGCGGTTCCGCTGTCGCAGGATCCCCATCAATCACATTCTCAAGCACACTCGCAAACACCTTCCCCGTTGTATCGCACGCTATACATGACGGCGTATCCGAAGGAAGCACGAAAATGACTGGTCCAACTAGATCTCCAGCAGCTTCTGCTGTCACCCAGCTATCATCATCGATAGGACCTGTCTCTGTACCAGCTTCGTCCTTCACAGCGACATCTTTTCCCTTGGATGAGGACTCGCCACTGTCGCCAAATTTGTCTGCGATATCGACACGCTTCCGCTTCTTGGTCTTCTTGTCGCCTTTGAAGGATAATGCGCTGACCATGTTGAGAGAATTGGAAATGAGAGAGAGATGTTTGGGTTGTGAAGCTTGGAGCTCACAGAAGTAACCATACCCAAATAGGCATGTCCGAAGAACGGGGTATCCTCGGCTCGAGAAACTGCCCCTCCTGAGGGGTTATCGGCGGTGTCCGATTTGATATATAGATATCTGAGACACATGTTTTTGAAATTTGTTTCAATCTCTTTTTGAAAAAGCAAATAGAACATCAAAAGCATTGTGAGATGTCGGCTAAGGCAGTCACTGTAAGTCTTGAAGATTTGAAGAACGGTAAGTCAGAATTTAAACTCACGCGGTGTATTTCAATTTGAGATTATCACTGACTCTCATGATAGGAAATGTCTCCTTTTCAACGTTAGAGGAAGCTTTCGGCCCCGACTCTTTGGGGATAATTATAGTCAAAGATGTCCCTGAAGAATTCCCCATCCTACGGCACCGTCTTCTCACCTACTCCTCCTACCTCGGCAACCTCCCGGAACACAGACTAGGTCACTCCCCCTTCCTATCCATACCTCCCATCTCATCTAACAGCCTCACAGCAAAAATCGAGAACTCCGCCTCCAAATACCTCACCGGCTGGTCTAGGGGCAAAGAGACCCTAAAAAATGGCCAAATCGACACCCTCAAAGGTTCCTTCTACGCCAATTGCGCCTTCTACGTTGACCCCTCTTTGTCCTGCGCTAAACCAACAGCTGATTCCTCGCCTGAGAACTTCCCAGAGTATCTCTCGCCTAATCTATGGCCAGATCTTAATGGCTTTAAGCGGACGTTTGAGGAGTTGTGTAAGGTGATTATCGATACGGGGGTTCTGGTGGCGAGAGCGTGTGATCAGTATGCGGAACGAGAGATTGAGGGGTATAAGAAGGGGTATTTAGAACATGTTGTGAAGACTTCGACGACTACGAAAGCGAGGCTGTTACATTATTTTCCAGCTGAGGCATCGAAGGAGAGAGAAGGGAAGGAGGAGAATGATGATGATTGGTGTGCTACACATTTAGACCATGGCTGTTTGACGGGGTTGACTTCAGCTATGTTTATCAATGAGACGAGACAGGTTCCTGCGATTCCAGTAAGTCAACCTTTCATTTACCCCCTTTCTGAAGTTTCGAGGTATTTTAGTTCAAAGCTAACCAAACAGATGACCTACTCATACAACCCCCAATACCTACCCACCCTAAAAGAACTACCCACCTCCCCCGACCCAACCGCCGGCCTCTACATCCACTCCCGCTCCGGTGAAACCATCCAAGTCAAAATCCCCCGCGATTGCATCGCCTTCCAAACCGGCGAAGCTCTCGAGCGCATCACCAAAGGCAAATTCAAAGCCGTACCTCACTACGTCCGAGGCGTACGACCTGGTTTCGCAGACGGGGAGAATGAGGGGTGTAAGATTGCGCGGAATACCCTGGCCGTGTTTACACAGCCGAATCTTGGGGAGATTGTGGATAGTGATCAGGGGATTACGTTTGGAGAGTTTGCTAGGGGGGTGGTTGAGAAGAATACTACGAAATAGTTGTTATTATATGTGTCCTATCTTACTTCAAGTCAATCAGTGAGCTTGAGACTACTTAGTGATGACGGCCGCCGTGAACTCTCATTCCTCTCCGAGGAGGAGCACCCCGAGAAGGAGGAGGAGGAGGTGGTGGATTCCCACCGGCAGCCTTCTTCGTAGAACGCCATTCAGTCACCTCAGTATTATCCATCTCATCCACAAGCGTCGTCAACGTAACCCTCAACACCTTCAAGAAGACATTCGCCTTCAAGGCCTCCGGCGTCTCAACCTCAGGAATAACATGTCTCTTCTTCTCCGGCTCTTCGACAACCTCTTCCTCTTCCTGGCCCTCGACCTCCACAGGTGGCGGTACAGCCTCGGCCCTTTTAACAACAACCACCTTCTCACTCTCCTCATCCCCAGTAGCCCCTCTCACAATAGACAAAAGTGCCATAACAAACAACTCCTTCATATAAGCAAAACTAAACCCCTTCGTAATCTTCGCCACCACCCCACACAACTCCTCGGGAAAATCCACCATCCCATCCCCCATCCCTGCACCTTCCAACTTCTCCCTCCAATACCGACAATAAGCCGCCCTCTCATCCTCATCCGGCAGTCTAAAATGATACTTCCGGTCAAAGCGACTCGGCCTCTTCGTGATCGCCGGATCCAACGTATCGAGATGATTCGTTGAGCCAATCATCAAGATCCCATCATTGGATTCCAGGCCATCAACCTCGTTGAGGAAGTAGGAGCGTGTCTGGTCTGTGATGAGAGAGTCGAGGTCCTCGAAGATGAGGAGGCAGGGCGCCATGGTGCGTGCGTGGCTGAAGATCGTTTGGATGGTTGCGGTGGAGGACGCCGAGTTGCTGTCGAAGGATTTTACGTATAGAGAGGGTATGTTGTCGGGGCGGGAGGCGAGGGCCGCGATGAGGGCTTTGATTGTGATGGTTTTGCCGTTACCCCTATTCGATTTGATCAGCCTTTCTATCTCCTGAAAAAGGGGGGAGGGGATGGTGGACTTACGGAACTCCATGCAGAATGAGACCTCGCTTCCATGGGACGGCGAGCCTCTTGTATATCTCCTTGTTATCAAAGAACCCCTCCACATCCGCAATAAGACTCTGCTTCATATCTGGAGAGAGAATCACATCATCCCATGTAGAGCCCTTGATGCTCTTCCAGAGCTCATGGCTCTTCTGCCAATACTGCTGGTCAAACACGTAGATATCATCCTGAAGAGCAGTGCTCCACTCCCCCACCACAAGCATAAGCTGATCAGTAAGAGACTTCTCTTCCTCATTCGCCGCATCATCAGCCTTCGACGTCAGGATAAAGAAAAGCTGCACTGGTCCACGGAGAGGCTCCTCATACTCGAACTCATACAGGATATACTGATGTTCCTCCCATGTATAATTCCACCTGCCAAACTTCACCATATCGCAGAGCGACGCTTCTCCTCCCGTGCCACGACGTGGGCCGGGAGCTTTCTTGAAGCATTTCAAAGCGTTATATATCTCGTTCTCCTTGTCGATTTCGGCCGTGGCGAGACCCGCTTGGGCGTAGCCGCGGAAGTCGAAGGCTGCTTTGGAAGCGTAGGTTACGTTGTGGTTTGGGTATGCGTTACGGAGTTGCTCGAGGACAGTGAGCTCTGTGGAGACTCGAGTGCTGCTGGCATGGATTTTGAAGCCAGCATAAGCGTGGGCGTGGTTGCTTGTGAGGGACTCCATGGTGTTGTTGAGATGGCAGTTGCACTCTTGCACTTGATCTCTTGTGATGCAAATTGAAAAATACGAAATTATTATATTGATGAAATCAAAAATAAAGAATTGAATGGTAACATTGCTTCAAAGCTATCATTTTATACCAGTACCATCCTCCTCCACCAAAGACATCTCGCAAGGCAGAAGCAGGCAGCAAACACAAGGCAACAGAGGCAACCCACTGTCCGCAATTCAACTCATCTCAATTGGACCACTAGCACATTATACCGGATGTAAGCATCAAGGCAGCTCCTGCACTTGCCTGGAATTATGGGGGAGTGATTCGTGATACTCACGCCGGAGTGTGGGGTAGAACTGCAGAGGGCCTCTCAAACACGCCACAGAAAACCACCTGCAGATCCGCCTTGGCTTGATGATCGGCCACTTGCCGCCTTTTTGAATCTAATTCAGGATCTCGGTGTAAAGTATCAATCCTTTGCATACCGATGTTTGATGCCAATTTCGTCACCATTATTATGTCGAACTTCGGTGACCATTCTGAGCTTCACCGAAGATTCCGCCGTTCTAATGATACTTTACATTAGTCATCAAGCTCGCTTACATTTTTTATCTGTGCACATAGGATTGTGAGGCCCTCCAGTAGCTTTCACATTTTGAATAACATGATAAGGGGATGATTGAAAATATTTCTTTCAACATTTCTGTAAAACCCACTTCTTAGAAATGGGCAACTTCATGATATAGAGTAAGAAGCTGAGGCTTTACGCCTTACACATCCAGGATTCACTAGATTATAGGACAAAATTCTCGCAATATTATATTATTATTAGCTGACATCACAGGTGATATCTAGCTCATTTTATGAGTCTAGCTAGAACGTTAACTTTTTTTTCTTTCGACAGTAACAGAGATAAATAGCCTCGATGACTCCACAGGAACCACAAAAGACCTCTATGAGGAGCAGAAGAATATAAGTATTCGCATTATCTAAATAAAGAGGGTCCGAGTTTCATATCTATTGGTAAAAATGATTTTCTCTTATAGTATAAAAAGGATAGGTTATTAGAACCTGGCGACAGGTAAGATGAATGTACCGTAACCTTACCTTTGTTCAACCTAATACACGTCCTAATATTCTATATTTAGATGCGAATTAATGGCATATCAAATACACATACTCATGTGTATATCCAAAGCCATTAGTCGATGAGCGCAAAGGCAAGTAGTTTCCAGGAGGCTAACATTTAATAGTAACCAATCATTTAATTAAGTGTTAATCCCGACTCAAGCTAGCAACAGCTTATTATGTTCCGATAATAGTACAATCCTTATCTTCAAATAACGTACTAGCAGGAGTCATGAATTATAGGAAGTCCACGAATCAACAGCAAAATCACAATACCATGAATAGGAGCTTGATAGTTGTAAGTGAACCACGACATGCATATACACTGCCTTCCACCTCTCTCAACGAAACGTATTCGGCATCCTGCGACTTTTGCGGAGCTGAATACAGAGATTAGAATTACGAAACGCCTATCATAACACCGCCATCAACTTCATACCAAAACCATAACACCCATCTCTAAATTCACCCAATGCAGCAAAACCTTCAACTTCCGAATCGTCCAAGACAGACCAGCCATCTCTCCTCTCGCGTTAAACACTCTCCTCGCCCCTCCTCTCTACCATAACAAATTCTCCTCTCTTCCAATCCTCCCTCCCTGCTGTTCCACTCTCTATCGTCACTGTCCTATTCGACCTCATCGTCGCATTTTCCGAGAACGTCTTCCTCCAGCTCTTAATCGTAGAACTGAGAACCGTGCCCTTAAACAGGAAGCGGATAGTGGGGAGACATGCAGCGAAGAGACCAATGCCTACTTCAACGAGAGTCCAGTATATGACGCCTGTAATTGTTGCTAGGGTGGGATGTCAGTGAGGGGGATCGAGAGAGGAAGGGGTAGATAGAGGTACAGTTTAGGTTTGCTTCTTTTCCGAAGCCAGCTTTGGAACTTGGGTTAGCATGATGTGTAGAAGTTGAAGTTGAATCGTACTTACTGCGGTAGTATTTGGAGATGTTGATGAGGCGTACAGCCGATGCGATAGTAGCACTACATTCGCTTGTCAGCTTGCAAGCTGGAGAATAGCGGTGTTAGATGTACTTACACGCTCCCTAGAGCAAATACAACGCTAATAGCGATCTTCTTCTTCAACGCAATCTGTAATTTCCAAAGCTATTCTCTTTTTAGCAACCCTTATCTCTCATCGCCTCATCATTTAACTCACCAAAGGCAAAGGCAAAACCAGCACCCCCAAATCCGTCAAGAAATCCGTAATCGCAAGCGTATACAACCATAACAGCACATCCCCACACTTCTCCATCAATCCCTTCGTGTTCCCAAAGAACGCCGTAAAATCCTTCCCACAGATAAAAATCGCGCTCATCCAATACCCAATCGTCCAGAGGGTTACCAGCCCCATCATGAAGAAGATGATGTAGCGGGATTTGACATTGGTGGTCTTTTGAGGACAGAAGATGCGGTGGTAGAAGAAGAGGACGGAGAGTTTGACGAGGCCGAGAGCGGGGATGGTGAGGATTTGGAGGGTGTATTCGACCTATCCAGAGATAGTTTTAGTAGGGGGGTGGATGGGAGGTGGTGGGGAAGTGTACTTTAGTAGCCAAGATGGTTTCCGGAAGGGTAAGGAGGAATTCTGGGCGCTCGATTCCTGGGGGTGGAGGACCTTTTGGTTTGGGTGTCGGGTAACCGAGACCATGAAGGCTTACACCTTCTGTTTATCAATATCAGTTATAAGCTCATTTGAATGAGACTTACCGACTATCGAAGCAGCGCAAGCACCAATCACGAGAACCTAGCAACGAAAGTCTAGTTAGCAAAACTCCCATCATTTGACTTTTGTTTGGAGAAAGAAAAGTCCACACCAAAGCTGGAAAAATAAGCCAATCATCAATCTGCAACGGCAACTTCTGCTTTCTCCTGGTATAAATCCTCAGCGCAACGACCCCCGCATTAAGAACCGGCAATACAATCGCCGCAGCAAGGTTATGCCCCGGCTTCTCGTAAAACATGTTCCCCGACATTCTCCCAAATAAATAGATGCTTTGTCAAAAAGTTCAATGAAGATAATGCTGGAGAGAAGGAAGATCTGGGGAGGGTGGAATAACGTGGTTGATAAGATATTTGCAAGGTGAGGGAATGGAGATGCAGGTACGACCTCATCATGTGTGGAAAGTTGTGCGTTTTGGAGGCGGCAGCAATGCAACCACACTTACCGATCCTGAAAGTGACTGTCATCCTAACGTAAGGTATTTGAATGGGAGGTGGTGTTTGGCGCGTACAGACATTGATAGCTTGGCGCTTGGCCAAGGTACTCGTACCTCTGCATATTTCATCAGCAATAGAAAAGGTGCATTTGCCTCCAAGTAAAACAGACGAGAACATTGCGTTTACATCGAGTATTTAGAATGATCTCTCCTACATTATATGAAGTCGATTCTTGGTGCTATTCCGCGAGCCTCGTCGCAAACAAATTGCTTTTCTTCAGCATCATGCGCGAATCATCCCGCACCTTCTCGAAAAAGTCTATTTTCAGATTGTTAGTTACTCTAGATCACCTTCGTACCTTAAGTACGCCACGCCCTCATATAGACCCGACGCACCTCAAATCCATGTTCGAAACGGTATGTTGCACAAGGTTCACAGATGTTGATCCTACAGCAGCCGAAGCTTTAAAGGGGAAATCAAGCGCGAGGTGCATGGGTCTAGTGATCGGTCAGCACCACATTGAAGAAGATACTGATTACTCATTCGACCGCATGGAGACACAGAGCGAATTTGTTGATTTTTGTGTGAGTTGTTCTTGACGTAATTGCTTATTGAGGAATAAAATATGACGCTGAAGGTTATCTCCCATTTGGATTGCTCAAATAGGAAATGCGGTCGTACCTCCAGTGTAAGTCAGTACTGCGCTAGGGTGCGATTTCTAAACTCGTCGCGAAATACTGGGAAGCATACTTCGATCTGATTCTCTTAGCGTAGCCTATTCTTCCTCTCGCGCCTTGAACGCCATTTCACTTCACAATATCTAGCTTCTGGAGGACTTGATTTGTAACACGAGAACAAGTAGGTTGCCAAGCCAGAGGTCAATATACATGCAGGGGTTATTAACAATAGCTCTGGGTGCTACAAAACTCAAACTTCGAGTGAAATAAACGTAATAGAAGCGGTTTAGTCAGATTGCATCGAGTTAACCAAAAGGCCACAATACTGTGAACTCGCTCAAGTCAAACCAAAGGTACGAATTTCACGTAGAAATCTTTTTGAAATGACTGGATCCATTCTTTCAGGTGGGGAAATGAATTTAGCATGGTCTTCGACAATATCACAAATATCAAGTTTGTTTCTCAATTCACTTACGATTCCCCAGAAGAATGAAACAAAACTTCCATAGAGCACTCTTCTGTATCGGGCTTAGGGTCTTAATCCCAGTGTGAGAGTAGCAGCTTTGCTCCTCTAACCTGTGCAATAAATACTCACAAGAACTATATTACCCGCTGCCTCCATATTTCCAGGGATTCAAATAGTTCAGCAATTCGGAACAAGTACAGTCTCCACACTAGTTCGATATGAGACAACGACTGCAACAACAGAACAAGCATGACAAATTTGATGTTTCCAAAGTTTGAAGGACATGACTGAGTGCATATCTTTGCGGATCTAGTTTTGACTCTCCATAGCAAATAGATAGCAAATAGCATGCAGCCTCGAGGGAACTCGTTTCTGACGATTCCCACACCCTGTGAATCTCCATGATATGGAGAGATCTGGCACAAACTCCTTATCTACCGAAAACAAGTCAGCCTCGAAGCCCGAGCTAACGCAGGTACTAACCACTCGGCTAATAAACCATTCGTTCGAACAATGGACTGCGGACACTAAAAGGATACACACAACGGCAATGAGCAGTAGACTGAACTTGTAACCGAGCTTAGAATTCTCTTTATCAACTCTGATAGTGGCGTGCGCTAAGATAACGTTTCGTGTTATCGAAAAAAAGAAAGAGTTTAATCCAACAACCGATACAAGAACAATAGCACTGTGGCAAATTGTGCTCTGTGTTGTAAGGTTAGAGCAAAGTCTCCGAGTCATCCGGCGTAGCTAGACATTAAACTTCAATAGCACTGCGCGAGGCACATATTCGTGCTGCTTTCATATGAGTATAATATTAGTCGTTCTCGAAAATCGATTACAACGGAACGGCCAGCTGGGCAGAAGAACAACGATTTCGTCTGACAGGGTCCTCCGCTTCTCCACGATGGCACTTCGAATCCACTTCCCCAGGAGTCAGCACGTGTAAAACAGGCAAGAAGCACAGTATCCGTTGCATTTCCGGTATGAAAGCCTTTTTGGAACCCGGATAGTTATCTTCGGATTTCCAGAATGCTTGCGTGAGTTGCGGAGAACCCTTGTCGGCAGTTTGCGGGGAGGTCAGAGCCGCTGTGATCTCGCATCGTGTTCGTGTTCAGAGCTAATTAGAACATCAATGCGAGGTTCCCCATGAAATCAAAGACTTCTCCGATAGCATATAATCGACCCGTGCTAGATGAACCCGGAGAAGAACTAGAACAGGCTACTTCCCGCTTGTCCGCGTGTCTTGGCTGGCAGTGCTGACTCTTGAAGTCCGAAATTCGACAAACTTATGTAGCCTTTGTAAGTATTGTCATATGGTAGAGGCTGTAATCCCCAGATTTTTGGGAAAGAAACGAGAAAGCCGAGGCTGGTTCCACTCAGAGGGCGGGAGTCGAAGTCTTTATGCATGTGAAGCGAGAACACAACACATTAAGAATTGTCCTTTTGGCGAAGGGGGTGTGAGTGACGCTTATGCAAGCTCGCAAGACATTCTTCAAATGGGTCAGTCTGTCACAATGCACTCACCATAGCCCTACGGAGTATATCCCCAAAATGGCTTACCCCCGTACCTGCTGCTACCCCGCTGAAAAGATTACCCCGCAGGACAAGTTGGGAGCTTGCTGAGCACTCCCTGGGCATCGACCAGGTACCCCACGCCCATCTGATCGCAACCCAGCGATGAAAGTCAATTCATAATTAGCGGCATAGGCTGAATCATGTCCCGGTACGGGCCCGATAGATCTCTGGGGATTTGATCTGCGATTAACAAAGTTGCGCCGCAAAAAGTCACACCGCTCGAAGGAAAAGTAATTTGACTCCACCTGTGGAGAACGGAGAGTGACTTCGTTCTCAACGTTGAGGTCGATCACTAAGAGAAAGATGGGATTAAGGTACTTTGATATTGAAAGTCCTGCGCTTGAGCAGTCAGAAGCGCTTTTTGGAAACTCAAAAGAAGCTAAATCTGGTAACGTACCTGTTCGCAATGTGGCATTGCCCCTGGAGAACCGACGGTGTCATGCAAGACAGAAAGACAGTAGTGCGAGTTTTCTTTTCTTGTCATCAAGGTGCAAATTTGGATCGTCCACGCTGCTCGTGGAGGTCAGAGAAACGGCGGTTGGGATCCGTGGTATACGTGTATCCCACCAATGATTTGCACCTTGGGTATGCGGAGCCTTGTCCACATCAAGAACTCTATACCTCCGCAAATGTGAACGTTTTGTAAGACTTTTGAATCTAAAATGGTCAGCTGGACTTTTTTAAATCTTGGGCCGCGGCGACACAAGCTAGAAAAGATGTTGTACTTGTTGGATGCTGAGAATATATATTGTCCTTGCCTGCCATGAAGTAGATGTTTGATGAGTAGGTCGCTGCCCAACCACAAGAAAACATCTCGCTGACTTTCTCTCTCGCGCGAGCTTGTCCTTTGTTGCCATCGGCTAAGATGAAGTTCTTCTTCGTCCTCTCTATTCTTTCCAATGTCCTTGCGGCACCGTCTGGAGAAATCCGAGCTGCTGCACCCAGCGTGGCTATATCATCTCCATCGGCGACAATCGTGGGGGAAACGTCATCTTCGGTTGATAAATTCAATGGAATACCCTTCGCTAAACCTCCGACAGGAGCACTACGCTTGAAGCCACCACAGCCACTTACCAGCGCTCTCGGGACGATAAATGCGGTGGGCACTGCGAAAGCTTGCCCTCAGATGTTCTTCACGTCTGATACCACCGACTTGCCGGCTGGAGTGCTTGGCCTGTTGTTGAATACACCACTCTTTCAAACCATCACTAATGCCGGGGAGGACTGCTTAACTATGAACGTTTTCAGGCCAACCGGAACGACAGCGTCATCGAAGCTCCCTGTTTTATTCTGGATCTTTGGGGGCGGGTTCGAGCTGGGATCCACGGGCATGTATGATGGCACATCTCTCGTTCAAGAATCCGTTGCCAATGGAAAGCCAATTATTTTGGTGGCTGTGAATTATCGGGTTGGAGGATTTGGTTTCATGCCCGGCAAGGAGATACTGGCAGATGGGTCTTCGAATCTCGGCTTGTTGGACCAAAGACTTGGCTTGCAATGGACAGCAGACAACATCGCGGCCTTTGGTGGAGGTAAGGGTCTTTGAGAGAGAGTTTTGCAGAGGGTTACTTATAAATTGATAGATCCTGACAAGGTCACCATCTGGGGCGAGAGTGCCGGTGCCATATCGGTTCTTGACCAAATGGTGTTGTACAATGGCGACCACACATACAAAGGCAAGCCTCTGTTCCGCGCAGGTATCATGAACTCTGGTAGCATCGTTCCAGCAGCTCCTGTCGATGGCCCGAAAGGGCAAGCGGTCTACAATGAAGTTGTAGCCGCGGCAGGCTGCTCTTCTGCTGCATCCAGCTTGGATTGCCTCCGAGCACTGGACTACACAAAGTTCCTGAACGCTGCAAATTCTGTTCCCGGTATTCTTGGATATACGTCTGTAGCATTATCGTATCTTCCACGGCCGGACGGGACGGCTTTGAGTCAATCCCCCGACGTTTTGGTAGCCAATGGACAATATGCCAAGGTCCCAATCATTATTGGAGACCAAGAGGATGAAGGGGTGAGTTTCCCTTCCCAGTTGATAGGTACCATGCTGACATTCCGTGAAGACAATTTTTGCTTTGTTCCAGAGCAATATTACTACAACTTCGGGAGTTGCCTCCTATTTGAAGGACTACTTCTTTGGTGGCGCGTCCATTGCACAGATGAACAGCCTTGTTGCAACTTATCAAGATGTCGCGATCGATGGTTCACCTTTCAGAACTTTGTTTTTGAACAACTGGTATCCTCAATTCAAGCGAATTGCGGCTATCCTTGGTGATCTTGTGTTCACACTGACAAGACGAGTGTTTCTGAATACTGTGGCAGATGAAGTTCCTGCGTGGTCGTATTTGGCATCATATGACTATGGAACTCCTGTGCTTGGAACATTCCATGGCAGTGACCTCCTCCAAGTATTCTTTGGTATTCTACCAAACTATGCATCTCGTTGTAAGTATACTGCCTGATTCTTGAGAGCATTCACTTACAATATCATAGCCATTCGGGATTACTACTTCAACTTCGTGTATTCCATGGATCCCAATACCGGATCAAAATACATGAAGTGGCCACAATGGAAGGAAAGCAAGAAACTGATGAACTTCTATGCAACTGGTGCGACTCTTATTGATGATGACTTCAGAGGGGACAGCTACAATTGGATCGTTGCCAATTTGAATAGTCTCTATATTTAGAGCTTGGTAATTATTAGCTCGTTGTTGTAATGGGGGGTTATCAAAATCATACCAAATTAATTAGATGCCTAATCAAAACAAGTCTCTAATATATTCGTGCCGTGAAGCCGTGCCTAGACCGAAATTTGGTCTTTAGACAAGGATAACTAACCTTTATCCACTCTCCACGATGGGAAGTATTGGAACTTGGAAACTCATCTCCACAATGATCTTTTGATGTATCATAGCACCTGAATTTCAAGAGTATGTCCAGCCTCTCACTGGAACAGAGATTAATAGTCCGTTCGACATAAAACACCTTATCAATGCTAGGAAAATATCCAAAGTGGACTGTAGATGAATGAAGTTTCTCTTAGGCGTTAACGCGAAATGTCAACGGAAAGGCAATTAGTCAGCTGTCTCGGAATATCTAAACGCCGTCCCTTCCGTCCCGAGCTCTCGCCGACATAGCCGAAATCTGCAAGTCATCCGATGACGCTCTTTCTGCACGCTCACTTGACAGGTTACGGTCAATCACCCTCTGGGCGCCTCAGCCTCACCATGGAAAGACATTCTTATTCTGCTGCCTTCGAAGCGCCCATTATTAAACAACATCTACTTTCAAATCCCGTCTGTCTCTCTCCCTCTCCCTCTTCCATATCTTTTTCTCCTCCCTTGATCAACCTCGCAAAGTACTTCTCCCATCGCGCATTCAACACCACCAGACTGAAAACAGAACTGCACAACATCTAAGACACACTCACCTACAAGATGGTCATCCTTGGAGGCCTTGAACTTGTAGCCGCTGGTTACTTGATCAACAAACACGTAAAGAACAAGAGAGAACGCGAGCGCATCGAAGACGAACGTCGCCAACTCGAAGAAGAATCATATCACCTCTTCCCACCATCAAGCCAGAGCTCTCGCCGCCACCAACGTTCTCATAGCGAGCGACCAGATTCGCGCGATCACAGAGACAGGGACTCGAGACGTAGACGGGATTCAGACGATAGGAAATATTCGCAAGATGACAGGAAATATTCGCAAGATGACAGGAAATATTCGCAGGATGACAGGAAACATTCGCATGATCGCAGACATTCGCGCGAAAGGAGTTCAAGGAGAGACAGAAGGGATGAGAGATCGTCGTTAAATTCGCCTGTACCGTCGTATAAATCGCATTCTGCGTCTCCACGACCGACACAGCAGTATGCGAAGCCGGTGCAACAGCAGGTTGTACAGCCGATTCCTCAGCATAATCAGCGACCTATTCAGCCACCTCGACCTGTTGTGCATCAAGCGCAGCAAGCACCTGCTCAACAGCCTGTCCAACCACCTGTCCAACAACAATATCAGCAGCCAGTCCAACAACCTGCTCCGGCGCAGTCATACCCACCAGACATAAAATACGGATGGACAGACGATGGACCTTCCTCCTCTTCACAACCGCCACAGCAACAGCAGCAGGGCTTCCCTCCAACAGGTTGGCCCGCGCACTGGGAGCAAAGCCAACGACTCGAGCGGAGATCGGGCGAGGGTTCGCGTGATGCGAGAGGACGGTCATCATCTGACGTAAGGTCGAACGATTCTAGGGTGCGCTTTGCATTGCCTGCTGAGAGTGAGCTTCCTGATCTTCCACCGCCACAATATAGGCCATGATTGTTGAGACGGTGTAATGTTAAAGAAAGGGGACATATGGTTGCGCTGGCGTACGCCATGATATGAATAATGATTCAGTGATTTTCATGATCGTCTTTATGGATTGGAATATTCGAAGATTTGCGCAAAATAGTGGAATGAGAGTGAATACCCCCCTTGAAATTCTTGCTTTTCAGTTAGTAGTCATGATTATGAAATCTTGCTTGAATATTACTCATGGAAGTTTCGTAATGTCCCTGATCTTGTTAATACGTGGAAGGGAAAACGAAGAGCTCGGTTTGTGAAAACAATATCTCGAGTAATGTCAAAGCGGAGAATCGAGTCTTTCTGTTCCATATTTACATGCGAGTTTCATTATATCGTAATCCCGGGGCACGCTAAGTTTCTTCTGCACATTCCTAAATACCAACACGTCTGTCCTGACACATCTCAACTCCTACACACTCTGCTCTCAATTTTCACCAACCTTCATCCCTTTCACCGAATCGGCCGCCAGCTCAATCTGATCTATAATCTCATTAGCACCACCCCCCTCTCCCTTTCAGGCGCCAAAGCGAAGCACATACCTCTCATCCCACCAAGGGCTTCATACGCAACCCCATAATTCCTCAACGCCTCCAAAATCATATCCAGCCCCTCCCCCAACTGCCCAAGCAGCCTCTCCGCGGCTCCATTCCCTCCCTTCCCATCACCACTAAACCCCATTGCCCTTGTCTTATAACAAAGCATAATCATCGCATACGCCGCCTGCATCGCACAACACGCAAACACCGGCACCATCCTCGGGATCCGTCCCTTATCCGCATCCTTATATGGCGAGATAAACTCCATGCCACCATTGAAGTTGGAATTGGGGTTGGAGGTCGAAGTCGGGGGTGGGTATTGGAAGCGGACCGGTTGTGGGTGTGGGAGGGAGGTGAAGGAGCGCGCGATGGCGAGGGCGGATTTGAGGCAGATTTTTGCGGAGTGGTGGGAGGTGAAGGGGAGGATGTTGCAGGCGGGGTTTGAGGGCGGTGGGGATGAGGGGGTGGTGGAAGAAGGGGAGGGGAGAGAGGAGAGGGCGGGGATTTGGTGGAAAGCGGAAGAGCAGCCGCATACTGGAGGGGATATTGCGGAGGGTGTGGTGGTGGAAACGGAGCGGAGATCGCAGTGTTTTTTGGTGAAGACGGGGACGTCGAGGAAGGCGCAGTAGCGGTGGAGTTTTATGCGTGCGCTTCATTATTTATCAGTCCCTTCCCGTGCAAGAACCCGACATTGCCGACTTACCTATTGAGCTTTATCCTGGCCATACCCCTTAGAGCTTGGGAGACCTTGAGCTCTGATCTATCAAGAGAGATTGGTGGTGATGATTCGAGCGCCCAGGTATCGGCTTTGAGGACGAGGGGCTCGATGAGTGTCTCGAGCTCTAACATACGTTGCCAGATTCCGGAGGTTGAGGAAGTAGTTTTCATGGTTAGGTCGAGGTCGATTACGAACTGGGTGGCGGAGACGATGACTTGTTGGGATTGGATGAACACTGTCCAAGCCTGTCAGAGAATTGTTAGTGAAGGGGTGACAAGTGGAGAAACGTGTGACATACTTCGGGGTCGGTTGAAAAACGTGGGCCTGGTGTTGTGAAGCGAGGATCATATAGGAGGACTGGAGGGGGCTAGAGATAAATTAGAAATGATTTCCCAAGGAGAATTGAGGCGTTTCATCACACTAACCGAATTGCTAAGGATAGAGCCCTGACAAGCACTAATATACTACATGGGCGATTAGATTGTGGTCGAAATCATTGCGTGGAGTACATACCGTCATCCACCAAACCCTTCGATTCGCCTCCGCATAGTAGCTATCATCATCCCCCAAGGCATGAAGTCCCAAATCAATAGCCGCAGTCAAAGCTTGGCCCGCACGATTCCTCATCTTCGCAATATTTCCCCTTTGAGCATACTCATAGCTACTCAACAACAACAATGCAACAATACTTTCATTTTCAAGCGGACTCTGAGGGTGAAAAGGGTCTCGATTCAAGCCATTTGATTCACTGCTCAGAGCTTCACTTGGCTGCATTGTCGAGCTCACTAACTCCGATTCAATTTCAATGCTCTCGAAAGCTGAGTGAGCGAATGCCTGAGCTTGTTCTCGTCGGAGATGGACAGAGTCTGTTCCGAAAGGTTCGGGGTCATCTGGGTGCGGGATGAGGGCGAGGAGAGCGGAGATAGCAAGGCTTATCGGTGTTGAGGGCTCGAAATCTGGTGCGCTTTGACTGCTGAAGAATGCATCTGGTGCTCGACGAGTGCCAATTTCTGGGTTGTCGTATATTTGATGGACTTCTGGTGGTGGGAGGACGGGGAAGTAAGGATGTATGTATGTATAATAACCACCAAGGCTAAGAAGTTATAAGCACAATGTGATGTGTTGTGATGAGGAGAGAGCTCACATGTCTTGGTCATTTGAATACGTCCGGACGTTTGCGCAGGAAGGATCGCTTTCAGAACATGTTCCTGTGTGATCGGCTGTGTCATATCCACTATCTTGACCGTCGAATTGTGTGTTGAAGATTGAATCGAATATGAAATCCGTATCATCGAGAGATAAATCCAGCCTGAAGATGTTAGACATTGTTACACGTTTTCAAACGCATAGGTCATAGTATAGAGTAGTACTTTGAGGATTTACTGGTGATGGACTAGTGCTTTCGGATAAGCTTCAATTGCGAGGAGAATCAACTTTATTCTCCTCGCGTCTCTGGAAGAATTGTGTGAAACGTCTTAGATATTCAGGGAGAATCATATAACTCTCTTAGGATTTCTAGGGTATTTGGCATCATTCTCTGATATACGGAGGAACATCTGAGTCGCTCTGACTTCTACAATAAAAGCTGTCATAGTCTAGATGTGCAATTCGGTCTTGATAACCAGCGTTCCGACGACACCAGTGGAAGAAAACAATCACGGTGGCTTCATAGTATTAAGAGGATCATATCATACTTTCAGTGATATCCGTTCTGCACGCTTAAACAAGAGCAAACACTATACGAGCAGCGAACAATAGAGAGGACGTACTGTTTCAATCCTCCTCCTGGAGCAACTAAACTTAAAGGTTCAGCAAAGTCGGCTAGAAAATTGAAGTCAGTACTCGAGTGCTTTTGCACTTGACCGGAAAGGCAATCACCCTGATTCAATTCAGGCAATATTGACAGAGACACATGGTTGAAGTCATTATTGTCCGAGGATGGGATCGCTTTGGTGTCGCTTAAAGACGACCCTTTTTTTTTTCGTATCCTTGAGCCGCCACGCTTGCTCTGAGTATAAACACAAGTCTTTCCTTTCGTAGTGCACTATACAATCATGAGCAAGTCTTTAAATGAAGCTAAAGAATTGTTTTCACGAACACTAGTACATTCCGGTTTTCCGTCACATCGTGTTCGGGAGGCTCTGCATTCCAAGCATGCAAGCTTCACAGGAGGTACCGCGAACTTCTTTCTTACAGGTTTGGCCGGCTTGCCTCCCGCGAGTAAGGAGTTCGTAGTGGTTCGGGCCCTATCCTCCAAATCCAGGTCAATAGTGCCAAAATTAAGGAAGCCAGTATCAGTCTCGAAGTGAACCATGGGTCCAGCGTCGATGGAATCGTTGAAGTCCATCTCGAAGACAACAAAGAGATAGCAGAGGTGAGGTAGAATTAAAATAATAAAAGTAAGGAATGACAATGTGGAGGTGGCAAAGAAAGGCGCATTCGACGTACATATGTATTGCGCAGCAGGGATGCTGAAGTTCTTTTTGCAGGGCTTTGTGGACCAGGCCTCTGAGAACTCACTCACTATGAGATCAACGGCTGAGATAAGAAATCTCCTGATCTTTTGAGAAACCCCTGTATCCCCAGATTAGGTAGCCTGCAATAAGTCCGACGAATAGGCGAGGTAATCCGAAAACGCGGAGAGATATTGACCTCAGATTCGTGGTTGGCTGCTGAATCACCGAAGTGCAGTGCGTCTGTAATGCCTCAATGGCTGCTCGACAGAGAATATGTCGTCCACAAATTGCGAACGCTTGGAATTGTGATGACGACAAATCCTGAAATAGGCCGTGGAGCAGTTTGAGCAAAATTTTATGCTCGTACGAGGAATTTCCATTGATGATCTGGCCATCTTATGAATGAGGAGACTCGGGGTTTGATCTGTAAGAGAAAGCGAGAGAAAGAGACAAGCGGGATTTGAATTGACGAATGGCTAGCCCCTTCAAGCCTAGCTATTTTGTCACGTTACGTATACAAATTCAAGGATTCATACAAAAGTATATCTTCCCTAGTGTACGTAGTATAGTTAGAAAACTTGACGATTGATACTCTGGATTTGCCTTGTATGTCTGAATGACAAGGCTTCAAATGGCCTGTCTGTTGGATCTAGGGCTTTAGCGGATCACGTTTCCAGTGGAAGGTAACGTGACAAGGAATATTGGGATATTACGAACTTCTAAGATGACTTGGCGACTTGACTTTTACAACATCAAGGCCCACTTCTGACTCGCTCATAACGATTCAAACACGCTGCAAGTATTTTCGGAGTGTTGTGAGCTAGCATCAAACTGGACTTTTAGAAAGGGGCTATCGTCACCAATATATTCTTTCCCCGCCACAGGATATACATCAAAACCGTCCAAACACCAAACACCAAATTCCCGAGTCCCAAACTGCCCCCAACAGTTTTGTCCTATCAAGCCTTCACTAACTTTGTCCCATTGACAGCTTTCAAGCCAGCTGCATCAAAGGCTTGCTGGAAATCGTGGATGATGTCGTCGATGTGCTCCAGTCCTAAGCTCACCCGGATCAAATCCGGTGTCACACCGGCTTGAATTTTCTCCTCGTCTGGAAGTTGTTGATGTGTTGTCCTCCAGGGGTGAATGATCAAGGTCTTTGCATCTCCAACATTGGCAAGATGACTACAGAGCTTCAAGTTGTCGACGACAGCGCAAACCTCATCTATGTTCCCGGCTACTCCAAATGTCAAAACACCCCCAGCACCATTCTTCAGATTAGCCTTGGCGTATTGGTAGTCGGGGTGCGATTGCAATCCTGGATACAACACCCATTTGACCAAAGGATGAGCCTCAAGCCACTCTGCAAAAGCAAGGGTATTCTTGCAATGCCTTTCTCCACGCAGGCTAAGGGTTTCGAGTCCCATGAGGAATAGCCACGCGTTGAAAGGGCTCATACATGGTCCAAGGTCTCTCATGGCATCCATACGAAGTTTTGCTGAGAGCGCTTTAAAGCCATAAGCGTCCCAGAACTTCATGCCGTGATAGCCATCTGCCACTTCTGTGAAACCTGGGAATTTCCCGCTCTTTGACCAATCAAACTTGCCGCCATCGATCACAATACCACCCATCGAAGTTCCATGTCCTCCAATCCATTTGGTCACACTATGTGTGATAATATCGGCTCCGAGAGAGAAGGGCCTTTGGACATATCCGCCCATTCCGAATGTATTATCGCAAATCAGAGGAATACCTGCGTCGTGTGCAACTTTGGCGATTGCAGCAATATCTGGCACATTATGCTTGGGGTTGCCAATTGTCTCGATGTAGACAGCCCTGGTCTTGTCGTCGATAGCAGCCGCGATTGCTTTCGGGTCCTGGCCTTCAACCCATTTGACGTTGATGTTGAACTTCTTCAGGTATACTTTAAATTGGTTGTAGGTGCCTCCGTATAGCCAACTTGTGCTAACAAAGTTGTAGCCAGATTCCATGACCGATGTGATTGCCATGAACTAAACAATTAGCAACACTCGACAAATTCTGAATATCAACATACCTGTGCAGCGTGGCCAGACGCCGTTGCTACAGCTCCAACACCTCCTTCAAGCATTGACAGTCGCTGTTCTAGCACTGAGATTGTGGGGTTACCCATTCTCGTGTAGACATAGCCATCCTTTTGCCAAGCAAACTTGCTCGCTCCATCCGCTGCATCCATAAAGTTATAGGAGCATGTTTGGAAGAGAGGAACAGCTCGGGAGCCATTGATTGGATCTGGTTCTTGTCCAGCATGGAGTTGAAGAGTTTCAAATTCTGGTTCCCTACATCTCGAGATCAGTCTGAACCCGAATCATTGATGTTCAAAGACTTACTTCGTCACCCCTCTGAGAGATCCTGATGCAGGCATTGCGAGATTTGAAGTTATAAGTTGATTCAAAGGTTGCTGGAAGATGCGCAAGTGCGATTGAGTAGCTCCATAAACCTTCCACTTCGCCAACTATATATGTCTCGTCCAATGCATTAAGCACAGTGGTCCTTAATCTATTCATCTTGTGGTACCCCAGAGATAAGAACCTCAAACACCGTGGAGAATCACACGATTAGTGAATCGTGCCCGGCAAATAGATGTCGAGGTTGAGATAAGGGTTGCGCTTGAATACAAATCCCGATTCGACCCTAGTCTGATCGGGATGTTTACAAGTTTTCCACCCCACGTCCAAGAAGTACTCCGGGGTTTTGACTTTGAACACAGGCCATTGGCTATCAGCCCATCACTCTATAAAGCACTTCCGGGTTGATTGCTGCTGGGATGCTCAGGGATCTAGCCCTACGAGATTGAGTTACGCCATCTCCGGCTCATCCAAGATCTCGGAACGCTCCCCGACAATTGCAATTGTGCTCCACTGCGAGGTTTTATACCTCAATTGGCCAAACATCAATCGCGCAGAACAATTTTAATCTCACTTAGTTTTGACTCTCGCTCTGACTTAATTCATTGTCTACAGTGCACATCATTGGTCTTTTACTAGGGGTTGAAAACTTGACGCTGCTCCACTTCCCCGATTCATGTAATAACCAGAAATTCATTCTTACTTTTCCTACACGCTATCATTTTATATACAAAGCTCATCTTCTTGGTGTCGACTGGACGAATCATGACATGTTGCCCGCTTAATATAACCAAGGACCTTTCATCAAACTGTTCTGAACTATTGGAATATGGGTCGTATGTTTTGGTATGCCGAGTACGTCGGCGTGTATTATATTCATTGCTGTTGCTGTGTCTTGTTTCTGAATCACTAAACTAGAGCTACATGTTAACCCGGCTTTCAGTCAAGCATTTTATGAACTCACGATATGTTGATTTCGCTTGCACCTTGGCCTATGAGGTATATGTTCACACCACCAGTGGCAAGCTTGGAGAAGATTTGTCCTGCAAAAATCAGCCATGTTTCTCTACCTATTCTGTGTGAATTTACCTGCGATCCCAACCATGTTTCTCATCTTGTGGCCAATGACAGAAACAATTGCCATGTTAGATAAAACTTCAACCTTGCCGCACTTTTCCAGTTCTACAACCAATCTAATGACTTTTTCAGACTCATCAAGTGATGATATTGCAAGACTAACCGACTGTTCACTCGAGGTGATCAAGTCAGCCACGGCGTTCATAATATCTAACTTGTGGAAGACTTGGGCTAAGAATCCATGAGACTTCTTTTGTCGATTCGACTGAATGTTGATAAGAACGATAGAGTCTTTCGTCGTCAATGCCGTCGGAGTTCGTCTGTTCTGAGACGCCCCATAATAGCCATTTGCGCGCATGAAGGTTGATATTAATAGATCCGATGCAGAGCGCTCAAGATCCGAATTTGACTCAGGAGTACTGGTGCCACTGGACTGCGAAGGGTAGATAATGGTGCCATTACCTTCAGGATTTTTAACATTTTTGATTCGCAAGGGAATATTCGCTGTCCGAATTTGTTCCATTGTGAAAGGATGAATGACCTGTTTGAGTGTTAGAATGCAATAACACTACTTACTAAACGCCGGGCTCCTGGAAATCATCTAAGGTCGAGATATTTACCTCGCTTCCATAATAGGTAAGTTCTGAAGCCTCTTCTAGTGTCACCGTTGGCAAGAGTCGAGCGGATGGTATCTTCCTTGGGTCAGCAGTGAAAATTCCGTCCACTTCTTTCCATATTTGAAGTTCTGACGCTGATGTTCCAACAGCACACATCGCGGCACACAAATCTGAGTAACCGCGACCAACACTCTGTATGAGTGATCCAGGCATCATCCCAAAGAATCCTTTAGGCAGGCATCAGAACCTTTGACATCAAATTGGAATTGGAGATGATTACCTGTCACAACGGGAACACTGTCCCCACAGTCCTCTATTCGTTTCCCAATTTCAGTTGCCAGTGCATCGAAGAAGCGCGGACCCAGTGAGTTATATGCCTCGTGTTGTCTTCGTTTGTCTGCTGAATATGCTTTGTCAACTAAGTCTTCCAAGGTTACTAACTGCGCTGTAGTCCCCTTGATTTTGTTAGAAATAAAACTAACGACCACTTCTGAAGGAGAGCCTACCTGACTGTCTAATGAAGCGACCACCACCCGGCATGCCAATTTCTCCCCAACAGCGATAACTCGATCCTTTGACTTTCCCGAGAGTTCGCCAATCGTCTTTGGTATGAAGTCAGCCATGTCTCTCTCTTTTGTACATGGTACCAACCTGTGCAGCAATAAGAAACGCCCTCAACGCTTCGCAATCCTCCCTAATCCCATCTTCAAGTTCTGTGAACACCATTCCCAGCTTCGATCTACTTCCATCATCTATTCCAAGTCTCATCGTCCGTCCGATATCCAAGTGGTTATCCCGGATTGCATCAATGGTCGTATTCAAACCATATTGACCCTTTGAAGGATTGAGCGCATACTCAATCGCTTGAAGCAGCAAGCTCGTGGTTCCCTGTGATTTCGATGTCCCTGATATCGCCGAGCAAATGACTGCGACATTATTCTTCACCAGGTTCTCCGGGATTATCGTCGAAGTTATTGCGGGAAGAAGTTTTCCTAGACTCGTACCGCCGTACTTTTGCACGATCCAAGGTTTCTGTTCTGCGATGAGAGGCATTTTCTCAGAATTCTGTACAAACTGTTCATGCAAGACGCCCAAACTTTTAGGATCCACCAACCTTTTCTATTGCGTTCATAATTACATATTTTCCTCTAGTTTGATGTTTTGCATGCAGCATTTTGTGGGGGCCTAGCGTGCAGCTGCACAACATTCGTCTGACGAGTTTTCGGGCTTCTTCCTCGGCCGGGGTTTGACTGCTATTTGGAAGAAAGATAACGATTTTGGAGTGAGCAGATTGTTCGGAATGTAGCTCGGCATTTCTGCAGAGGCTCGTATTCTTTTTTTATGCCCTATGGAACTTTTGTAATCAAGTTAGCCAGCGGTTCAGAGTGGTCGTAGCTCAAATCCCTTTTGAGTTGTGTGGTGTTCCAAGCGACTGCTAGGCATTCGCACTGGAGGGTGGTGCCTTCATGGTATTGAGAACATACCCCCTCGCTGTATCTTGTCATCGAAACCCCATACGTTGTCAATATTGATGTTCGCTGCCTTGATCAATAAATAACCCAGCTTTCACCACTCTCAACAGCCTCACTTAGCAACAACTTCGCCAGATAGATACGAAGCGAGAATCAATAACGTTCGAAGACCCTTACTCTCAGTCGACCTGTATTGCGATAAAGATGGACGGAAATGCAAGTGAGTGGCCTACCAATTTCTTGGCGATACAAGCATTTGTTAACATCCGTAGTCCTCGAGCATGTCCCAGAAGCAAATCCATATTCCGCATTCGTCAACTCCCAGAAGTTTGCCCTAGTCCCTTCATTCAACCTCGAGTCCAGCACAACTCTCACTAACGTCACGGTTGCATACAAGACCTGGGGCAAGCTTAACACAACAGGTGATAATTGTTTGGTTGTATGCCATGCGTTGTCGGGGAGTAGTGACATTTCGGATTGGTGGGGACCACTTCTAGGACCCGGGAAAGCGTTTGATACCAGCAGATATCTTGTTTTCTGCGCGAATGTTTTGGGGAGTCCGTATGGGACAACGAGCTGTTTGAGTTTTAATATTGATACAGGGAGGGTTTATGGACCGGAGTTTCCTGAGACGACGATAAGAGATGATGTTCGGTAAGTTCCTCTTGTACTCTGTCTCGAGTCTCCTGGGTTGACCTATGATGTAGATTACACAAATTGGTTCTCGATGCTTTAGGAGTCACCAAAGTTGCAGCTGTGGTTGGCGGTTCAATGGGTGGCATGGCGACTCTTGAATGGCCTCTTTGCACCCCCGAAGGATATATTGGTGCCATAGTCCCAATCTCAACGTCCGTCGATCACGATGCATGGGGTATTTCGTGGGCAGAAGCCCAGCGGCAATGCGTCTTCGCTGATCCAGTGTTTGACGATGGATATTATGAAGCTACTCCAGCAGGTCAGCCAGCTTCTGGTCTTGCCGCCGCAAGAATGGTTGCAATGCTCACATATCGCTCCTCTCCTTCATTTGGCGCGAGGTTCGGGAGGGGTCCTGCTACGGATCGTGATCCAAAGACGCTTGATCCAAAGATAGTTGAAGTGCGGAGGGGCGAGAAGGGCCTTGCTAGGCGAAGAGAAGAGAACCCAAAGTTTACGGCACAAAGTTACCTCCAATATCAAGGGCAGAAGTTTGTGAATCGCTTCGATGCAAACTGCTTCATTCACCTCACACGGAAAATGGATCACCATGACGTAAATCGTGGTCGAACACTTCAACCCTCTGGCGGTTTGACCAAGGTTGCTCGCGAAGTAGATCTGAAATCTGTTCTCAGCAGAGTACCACCAAAATCCTTGGTTGTCGGGATAGCGTCTGACGTTCTCTTCACACCCGAGCAGCAAGAAATGCTCGTTAATGCATTACCCGAGGCAGAATTAGTGATGATTCCGAGTCCAGAGGGGCATGATGGGTTTTTATTGGAGTTTGAAGTGTTAGGTCCCTTGATCACCGGTTTCTTGAGAGAAAGATGTCCGGGTATTTATGACGGTGCACCGGTTAACGTGGAAATTGATCAGGGGAATGATGTCAAGAATAGTGTTTTCGGGGAGGTGGAAGCTGGATGGTGAAAATGGCAGGGTGGAATTCTTATTTAGGGAGGATAATTGGAGTTTCTTGTAGGACTTAAGAGGTTTTTGAATACTTGTTTGAAGCCCGAGCTTTACATAACTATTGCGTAAGAGAAACAAACTTCAGATGGCTACAGTAACCATCACACATTTTCGTCTTTCGAAAGCGTATTTGTGTTCTCGGCCATCAAATCAATTCCTTTTCAGCGAAACGAGTTCCTGTAAATTCAGCAAAATGTTAGATAGGGCATGTATATTCGACTACCGGGTGAAAAGTTCGAGAACCACAGCAAGTTCCACCCACAATGGAGAACATGCTTGCCCCACGTTTGTTGGAAGGAATTGGTGGGGCGATAGCAGCACAACTCGGTATCTCAACTCTGTGGGCATGGGGTTTGAGTTTCGGATTGCGCCCCTCAATACCAAACCCCGATTATCGAACGTTTTTTGAAATTACAATATCTCCTAACACGGCAGTTGTCATGTTCTTAGTGAAAGAAACTTTTCTGTTTCATAATACTCCTCGAACACTTGGAACTCTTCTTCTATTCATACTAACCATGACGCAACTACGGAAAACCGTCAAAGTAGCCGTCGTGCAAGCAGCGCCAGTATCATTTGACCTCACAGCAAGTTTGCGAAAAGTAGATTTACTCACTGCAGAAGCAGCGTCTCAGGGTGCTGAACTTGTAGCCTTTCCAGAAGGATTTCTAAGTGCATATCCATGGCGCTATGCTTTCGATGCCACGATAGGGACTCGCGAACCCAGAGGTAAGTTCCCTCCACCACGGGTTCTTTATGAGGTAACAGGACTGAACGTATTTTATAGGTCGAAAATGGTTCGCAAAATACTATGAGAGTTCCATCGCCATACCGTCACCTGAATTCGACATACTTACGGAAACTGCGCTAAGGTACCAGGTGCATTTGTCAATTGGTGTGATTGAGAAGACCGAGCGAGGGACGCTATATTGTACGGCTGTTTTGATCTCAAAGGATGGGGAGCTGTTGAATAAACATCGCAAAGTCTGCAAGCATCAAGTAAAATATGTCTTTGAAAGAAAGCTAACATATATACAGCTCATTCCCACCAGTGCAGAGCGGTTAGTGTGGGGGCGAGGGTCAGGAGATTCGCTTAAAGTTGTTGACGTTGGGTTCGGTAAGATAGGGGGTTTAATCTGGTATGAAGTCCACTGGCAACAGCGTGATTAGACAGTATTTTGACGTAACTCATAGTTGGGAGAACTACATGCCTGCTGCTAGGTTATCGCTGTACCAGCTCGGCGTTGAGTATGTACTGAAGTTTCTGCAACAACGTTTCAAGAATTGCTAACGACGGGACAGGATTTACATCGCCCCAAATGCAGACGACTTGCCAGAGTGGACATCGACGATGCAACACATCGCCAAAGAAGGACGCTGCTTCGTCATAAATGTTAATTCGGTCTGTAAGGTGTGTGCTAGCAATCGATCCACACCAATTTGTACGACTACTAGATGTTGCATAGGTCTCGGACTTTCCAGCGGACTACCCGCCATTTGCAGAAGACTCAACAGACCACAACCCTGAGAATGGGGAAGTGTGGCAGAAAGAAGATATTTTAAACAAAGGCGGATCCTGTATTATTGGCCCCCTTGGGAAGTTCATCGTGGAACCTGTTTGGGGACGGGAAGAGATTCTCTATGCAACTTTGCAACTTTCCGATCTCACAGAGGCAAGGGTAATTTTGCAACTTAACACAAGAGGAATGGAATGTGGCTAATTTGGTATAGATGGACTTTGATCCTGTCGGGAGTTACTCGAGACCTGATATTTTGTAAGCTGCTGAACCCCAAAACCTATCCGATACGACAAAGCTAATAAAGACTAGCGCATTGAAAGTCAATAAGAAAGTGGGTATCAATGTTGCCTTTGACGGATGAGCCATGGGGGAGTTGCGAATGACTTCAAAGGTACTGCCTGTGAAAATTGATTAAAGAAATCACCTGAAATCTTCGAAAATGTGGTCTTTGTACACTGGCATATCTTACGTGTAATCAATACTACTAAAAAAGAAGTGCCTGATATCCTTCGCAGAATCTTGCATGACCAGTCATTAGAAACCCCCGTAAACTTCTTGATAACATAGTGCTCCTGTATATAACATTGAATGACCAGAAGCCAATTATCTATGACGTATGCGATATGCCATATAACGTACAAATGTGAATCAATGTAAAATGACGCAATAGCATTTGACTAATAAAAAACCCGTAAAGAATTATCCTGACCAGGTGATTGGTGCTAAACCTTCCGAAAATAAGGTGATATGACCTCAATTTTGACATTCATTTCGTTATATACGTTGTACGCCATGCAATGGTGTGGCACAGCTATCAGGTCAAACGATAACTCTATTTTTAAACCCTGCTCCGAGAAGTCAGCATAGACATTGTGGCTGAGTACTCGTCTCGACTGCGTTTACCTAATCATCAATTCTTTTGAAAAGTAGCCTCTAAATTTTCCTCAAGCTCACAATTTTTGTGAACTGGGACGACAAATGAATTGGCAGCCTGCAACCCGTCCTACGGATGAAGGTGATAATGATGGTGGCGACAATATTGACCTATACGATTCCGGCACGCTCATCACGGACTTTGAGGAGTGCACCATTCGGGCAGAGACACCGGGATTCTTCGTTGGCGATGATATGAGAACGCTTACTGGTGAGAAGGAAAGTGTCAAGCAAATTAGGCTGGAGAAATTTGGAGGCGATGGAATCCTGCGGTTCCAAGCTCTACCAGATGTCCTCCGGAGACTCCCCGTGGAGCTTACTACGCAGATCTTTGGACATCTCGATGTGGTTACAGTAATTGCATTCCGAAATGCGAGTCAAGGTGCAAGAGTTCTAGTTGACAGGATCCAGACTTTTCAGGTCGTAGCTACATTCCCGAAATTGCTTGGAATTCTCCTGCGTCTCAAATGGAAATATCTGGATCTCAGATCTCTAGCGAATCGGGTCCGAGATCACAGATGCTGGCGCTGTGGCGAGTTCGGGGAAATCTTCTACCTGATCACCGCAGAGCGACTATGTTACGACTGCTGGACCAAAGGCGACCTTGTCGCCGTTCAATTCCTCCCGCGGTCAGACTCTAATCATGGAAGTCTTTTATCACAGCACAATCGGGAAAAAATATTGCGGGAGTATGCGGATACTCCTCATATGCTCGTTCCGGGTGGATACTACGGCCATAAAGGAAATCTTTCATTAATTGAACCGGTACTTGCTATGGACCTCACCGCTTTACACACCAAATCCCCACATCTAAGTCGCTCGTGGATGTGGGACATTCTGAGCAGTAGGCATGTTTCCAGTGCTTTGTGGTATACTTCTGTCATTCCTGCTCCTTATTTGGAGAAAAGCACCGGTTGTTGGGATGAAGGCTTCTTGTGTCGAGCTTGTACCGACCGAGACTGGGCAAAAAGAGAGCTCGACCGCCACGGGATAATATTGGGATCTTCAAATTCAGCAGGTTCGATCTGGCGGAAATATACTAGAGATGGCATGGTATCACATATTACTGAGTTCGGCAGCATCCGCAAGATTGAGGTAGAGAAAGAGGGAAAGCGTGCCCAAAGATATGTGCATAAACATCCGTTCCCATTGTATAACCCAGCAATTGTCAGAGATAGTCAATGGGAACTATTGTATGCTCCACATGAGCTTGTTTTACAGTAATGTGGCCCACAATACAAATAATGGCATATTTACGGAGGCTAATAGATTTATATGTCCTCCTAGCGCATCCCCATTCCTAGTACCTACGAAAACCACCAGATCAATAGCATAGACAGTAATGCTAGCCAGAATATCCTTCCTGTTAGCACCAATCATTTACCAAGCGAGAATAATCCCGATCGCCATGACGAGCGCACTCGTTGTCACGAATTGCATGACAAGATCCCAATGCAGTCGCATGATCAGCCTAGGCGATACAAGTGATGTCCCTTGAAATAAGGCCATCTTCAACCAAGGTGTGAAATCTGTGGAGTGTTCAATGGCGGTATCCTCCCTTAAGATATGACCACCGTCACCGGCGTTGTCGGGACCTGAAAAAGCTCTCGTTTGAGTATTTTGACAAGCCTATCTCGTGAAGAATTTTACTGTCAGTCTTGACGAAGGAGATAAATGCTGCGCCCCAATACGACGGTGTTGGGAAGGTCAGAACTCGCGTTTCATAACAAATATAAACATCATCAATCTCAAGCACAAGTTAGCTAAGCAAGCTGCTATAGCTTAGTCGTTCATCGGAAGAATGCTAGCCCAACCCAAATAGATGAGGTTAGCAAGACAATGAAACATTGCGGTTCGTAAACTCATTACAAACCGCGAAATTCGAAAGAGTTACTAATGCGACGAATTGACAGTGGCGGCTCTTCGATATCTTAAATTATGCTTAAGCCACAAAGTCAGAATAATCGAACTGCATGTTTTCTTAGAGGCCTACTCTATATCAAAGATACAAGTAGACGAGCTGTGTCACGAAAACGACGCGACACCCGATGTGACCCATTTCTGGAAACAGGCTGTACTGTAGGTTTATCATCATTTGGTGAGAACTTCTGTGACTAGCATCTAGTACGAGACTTCGTTAGTATGAAGCCGGGCTTCATAATCATGCTAGGTGGTACTCACGTGCAGCGGCTCACTCAAGGGGAATGAATTGATCATGATCTGCCATGAACCCGTGGACAAGCGCAAATTGAAAAGTGATATGCTAAAACCTTGAGAATTCAAGAAGTCGGTATTGCTGAGTCCTAATTTACTTGTTCTTCTCCACAGCCTTAGCTGAAACGTGCTTGGCATCCCGCCAATTCAGTCTATGCATCGAATATCAACAACAGCGTTGCTCACGGATTAGAGTTTCATTAGTAGGTGAATGGTAGTTAATCTGACAGTTGTGCAAATCAACGCCTTTTAAGCACTAACTGTAAAAGCTTGTTACTACGCATAAAATTGCAACACGTACTAAAAACCTAGAATTTCACTAATTTTCTTTGAACATATGGAGGAATTATCCTTTAAAAATTTAAGGACTTTGCTAATTTTTCTACCTAAACTTGAACTAATTATCTTGGGTAGTTAAAAGTTTGTAGGATATTTAATTTGACTCTTCTTCAGTTTAGAGTAGAAAAGTCGGGCCAAAGAATATTATCATTCCCACTACCTTGCGTAACTCAGGCATGAGCGTCTTCAATTGACTCTAATGTACTCGGTGGTTCATAAGTTCCAACATAGCATAAAGCTGTCCTCGGGTCCCGTGTACCTCCGCCCCTCGGCGGAAACTACCAGCCTTACACGCAAGCTACATGTTCAGAATAGTGACGCTAACTCCTCCGGGAATAGGTAGTATAGCGCAGCTAAACCCCGCAAAGTGACTTTATCAGCGATCGTCCCTTTAAATTAGTTGGTTTCTTGGGGAACGGCTAAGGTGCCTAAGCGAATACTGGTGGGGCTTAATACCCTCTCATCTTGAGTTTAGCGAAGGTCTTTTGTCAGCCTACGTAGACAATGTGCAGCCAAGATTAGATTGTAGTAATAAAATCGAATGAGATGTTCTTGTGGAAAGGATAGATGATAAATCCATTGATATGGTTGAAGGGGATATAAAATGATCGTTCTGATACAGTTGCGAAATAAACCGTTCTCATCATCAGCAGCAAGCGATACATCTAACGAGGACTTTTACTATTTCAAGACTATTCTAAACTCCTGAATCAAAGAAATCACTTGGTTCAAAATGTCGAAACAAAGAGTCTTCCTACTTGGCGCAACTGGCGAGACAGGAAAGAGTATCCTCGAAGCTCTCATAGCAGATGGCTCATTCGTAAGTCCTCAACCAACACCCCACCCTCACCACAAAAGATACTGATCCAAATTCATCACAGAATATCGTCTGTTTCATCCGCACATCATCAGCCCATAAACCAGCTGCCCAAAAGCTTCGAGACCGCGGCATCGAAATCATCACAGGTGAACTCTCGGATCCGATTGACAAAATCGTACCTCTTCTTAGAGGAATCGATACTGTCATCAGCGCCATCTTTGCTCACAGCATGCTCGACCAAATCCCCCTCATTGACGCAGCCAAATTTGCAGGCGTCAAGCGCTTCGTGCCCTGTTGGTTCGGCGCGCCAGTCGCACGTGGTGGTATTATGAGCTTACAAGATATCGCGGAGGAAGTCAATGATCATCTATTCCACCTCCGTCTGGGATTTACGATTATCGTCGTTGGGTATTGGTACATCGCGAGTGTGCCGCGAGTACCGAGCGGGGAGCTCGACTACGCAACGTTGGATACTACGAATGAAGTTTTTGTTGGCGGGAAGGCGCCGAATATGCTTATTGATAAGATGGATATTGGACGCATCACCGCAAGGATTATTAAGGATGAGAGGACATTGAATAAGAGGGTTTATGCGTATGGAGAAGTACTTAGCCAGAACGAGATCCACGCGATTGTTGAGAAAAAGACGGGAGAGAAGCTGGAACTCACTCAGGTGCGTATGATGATATCCTCGGGGATAAATTCGTGGGTTAACAGAATTATAGAAATCAGCTGAGGATATCCAGGTATCTCTTCAAGCAGCAGAGAAAGCACGGAAATCCGGTGCTCATAGTGACAATATTTATGAGTATGACTTGCCACAATTCGCAAACTCAATGTACCTGCGGGAGGATAATACGCCAGAGAATGCTGAATATCTGGGGAACATCAGTACACGAGACTTGTACCCGGACTTCCAGTATGTCCAGTATGCCGAGTTCGTGGATAATTTGATCGCTGGTAAAGTGGATAGACCTTACGCCTAAGTGTCAAGCCCAGGACCAAGGGATCGTGGTATCTTTCTATTCGAGGGAGTAGATAGAAACCCGGAAAGCCAAACGAGGGTTAGGCATAGACTGCAGTTCAGTCGATGTATTCAATACAGGTCTTACCCCTGGTAGAATATCAAGGTACATATGCCTCCCAAGCCTCTTTGTCGTCGGGTGGTTCCTTTCCGGGCTCGTCCTTGATGTCGTAAGGCTGTACCAGCATGATGAGGGTTGTGTGGGGAATGGGACTGTCAACGCATGAGCTATAAAGATCGTTGGGATTGGAATCCCTCTTGAAAATTTACAGCCTAAGACGTATGATAATTGAACATAAGACTTTGTAGCAATTGTTGTTGGTATACATATCCTCTATGTGCTTTGCAAAATTATGTCATCTATTGGGTATATGCAACTCCAGCTCCAAGGGCCAAGCAATCATTTGTACATTGTGAAATCTTCGTATCCGTCCCTCAATCAACCCATCTTTGGTCCTCTCGATCATAGCCAATGATGTCCAAGTCCACGTTCAAGGTTCTGAGCATCATCGCCATTGTGAATTCCTAGCTTACGGTCAGAATGTCTGCCATAAGTGTGATGGAGATTGAGTCATTACGTCTTCTTCACCTGGTCTTTCACCAGTATCGCCGACACCTTTTGCGCGCTGAGACTTCTCGTTTTCCGTCTCCGGATCGAGGTCGTATTGACCGCGAAGTTCATTCTTCCTCTTTTCTTTCTCTTCACAGTTGTTCTCTTCGTCATCATCGTCGTCATTATTATTCGCTTGATCATCCTGCTCCCACTGATTCGAAAAGTCTTGTTGCTTCTTCTGCATCTCTTTCCAAGCTCTTGGGCCTCCCATCCTAGTACCGCTAAATTAGAGACAAGTCTACAACAATTGTCAATACTTCTGGGCGAAACCTACCGGTTGACCCGATCTCGGACTCTGCCATACATTTCCTCGGCTGCTTCTCTACTCGCTCCTCGCCATTTGGTGACTAGGACCCTCAATTCTTCATCAATCTCGCCATCCTCGCCCCTCTTCTCTTTCTCAATCTTGCTAGCCTGCTCCGCCGTATCCAATTCCTCTTTCATTTGTCGCAGCTCCTTCTCCAGTTCTCGCTGGGTTCGAAGAAGAAGCGTAATTGCAGGATCCGCATTGAGCACTGCTGTTGAGATTGGTGAGGAGAGGGTCTTTTTGCTCGAGTTGCGGGGCATGCGATTGAGATTGAGGTTGCGTGGTGTTGTGGGAACTGAATTGAGATTCGGAATTTTATCTGCGAGGACTGTGGATGATACAGTCTTTGCTGCAGTAGTGGTAATGCCATCTTGAGCTTTCACCGGCGATTTGAATGACTTGAATGGAGAACGGAAAGGCTTGGAGAGGGTTCTCGAGGCATCATCAATGCGGCGTCGTTTAGCAGCCGGTGTGGTCATTGCGATCGGGATTATGGTGAATGGCTAGTGTTAGTGCTGTTTGGTTAATCGAGGAGTAGAAGATATGAGCATGTCATTGAAGTATATTCGGTCTTGATAGTTTGTTTAAAGTCATAAACGCATCGACCAACTTGAAAGTATTTTTGGTCCGCTTACGTAATTAGATGAGCCTCCATCAGACAGGGGGGCAGGTACAAGGAGATATCTCCACTCCAGGAAAAAATTGTTGATAAAACTCATTGTGCATGATTGCCTACATCACGTGGGGATTTGGTCTAGTGGTATGATTTTCCCTTAGCATGGCTTCGACAGTAGTCTTGATGTGGGAAAGGTCGCGTGTTCAATTCATGCAGTCTCCAGAAGAAACTTTTGTCCCAGATTCTCAGATTCTAAGATTCTAAAATTCTAAATGCTCCCTGACACTTTCTTGCAAGTATAAATAAAGCAAACAAAGAGAAAATTCGATTCTTGTTCTGAATCTTCTTTAAAGCTGGTTTTATTTCCGCTGTATTGAAATTGTTGTTGCCATGTATCGACTAGGCGAGATACTCATCAGAGCGTAGTCGTTGTTACATCTTCAACCGAGGGCATAGAATAATATTTATTCTGTAACTTCTTTCCTCTACTGGAATTACTAGGATTTGGTTACTTTTTGTGGCATAAAGTTACTTAGGTAGTGGGCAGGCTTTGTGTTTGCTGTTGTAACTGTCAAGTTCCTATACAGAGTTGAATATAAAGTTGTTGCTTTCATTCAACCGGTAAGACTACCTATAAATTTATCGTTATTTGACTAACAGCTAGCCAGGAAATTTCTGCTGAGATTGAGACTGTAGGTCTTCCTTTCGTTGGTCACATGTCAATAATCCCAATATTGCTGTTCGCAGCAATCTAGCTATATCGTTCGAAGCTGGCCAATGGGACAAATTCTTTTCGTACTGACTGTTAGCCAACTTTATTCGCTCTTCGATGCCAGAAACTTTTCACAATCTTCCTCGCAGCGTTCATAGCATCATCTGTGATGTGCGGTGCTGCTCTTAACATGAATTTCTTTGTTATCGCTCGTGTGTTGGCTGGTGAGTGCAGCTTATTATCACCATGACTAGTGATCGCGAGAGACCATTGTATATGGCTGTCATGTAAGTACATTCTCTTTTGACATTTATAGTATCGAATGACTGACGAATGAAAAGGGGCGACATCCTTCCGATTGGCCCTTTCCTTGGCCCTCTCTTTGGAACAGCGTTTACCAGAATATAGTGGTGATGAGCGTTTCTCATCAATCTTATCTTCGGTGGTACATTCATATTCGTCTTCTTTCACGTAATTCAAATAGCTCCACCATCCGCAGTCACAGTAGTATCACGACTCAAGAAGGTATACTTCTTGGGCAGTTCTTGTATTATGTCGCTATCATATTTCTCGTCTTCGGGATAACCTATGGGGTTCCCTGTTTTCGCTCAACGTTATCGAAACGATTGCATTCTTCACAATCGGCGGAGCGTTCGTTGTCCTATTTGGTCTGCAGCAAGGCTTCTGATCCTTTACCACTGCTGTATATCCCCTGTATCCTTGCGAGATGCTGAAAATTCCACAAGCCTATTTCATCTTCTTCATTAGTGCGGTCGCCAATATCATTCCCGATCGTGCTGTCGCAAATATATTCGGTTACTTCAGAAAACACAGAGGGCTCAATACTGTTGAAGCTGCCGTCGAGATTATTCCATTCATCTTGTACGCTATCTGGGGTATGATGATATCTGGCTACCTCATGCCAAAGGTCCGAAATATTCATTGGTGGCCTATAGGAGGTGCAGTTATCGCTCTGCCCGGATCAATAATAATGAGTAATCAGTTCCGAACGAAATCGCTGCGTTACTGAGGCATTGTGATAGATCTCGTTGAGACAAATACCAGCCTCAACGTCATCCACCTTGCAGAGATTCTTAATTAATTAGGCGCCGGATCATACATACCATACGCCTTCGAAGCAATGCCCGAAATTGTAAAGCCTTCGCAAAAGCAAATAGCGATCAAGTGGGCTGTCACCTGTAAGTTAAATACTACACTTTGCCAGGTCATGGAATCTAACAAGATTCAGCCCAAGCAGGTACCGCAGCTTTCCTTGTCGCTGCCTCAGGATCCATCGTCGGCAACATTTCTACGCCTCTTCTAACAATTTTGCTTCCAGACATAGCACAGGCAGAAATCGAGCAGGCAACTGGGAGAGCAGACTCAGCGATCTTCGCCACGTTCGATGATGTTACAAAGACAGCAGTACTTAATATCATGCTTCGTGCAAATTTCCCATTGTAAGACTACAATATTTACAGAATATAAGCAGGGAAGAAGCTAGCGGAACGGAGATGGCTTACTACCATGATTTCGCTGGTGCTTACAATCATCTTTGGTTGCGTGCTTTTGGCAAGCAGTCCTCTCTTTCAATGACGAGATATGCTAACACTCACAGGTGATGACAAGATCAAGCCCAGACCTTAGACTGACCATATGACTATGGTATTAGGTCAAAGACTCAGGCAGAGTAGATCAGTCAGTCCTAGACGTGCTTTTGATGCTCGTTTCAAGAATTTACACATAAGGACAGTAACATCGAATATCACAAGTTCAGGGAATTCGTTCACTCTGCTAGGAGACCGTGCTTCTTCTCACACGATATAGGGGAACCGGAAGAGAGAGTTGGCTATTTTTACGTTCCTTTTAGGAGCTTAGGGGACTTTCATTGTAGTAAGTAAGATCTTTTGTGTAGCAAGGTCTCCTAGATAGTTTCAATTTGTATAAACTATTTTAGTAGTATCATCTAACTTCTTAAACATCTGAACACTTGAACATTCGACCCTGCTTCTGCAGTCTTTCAACCAAAGACTAGCCGAAGTTTGGCAACTGAATTCTCTTTATAATCGAACTAATTTGCAACTTGGAGACAGCGCAGTGTCCGCTAGTTGGTGGCTGTGTCTTGTGAGGCTGTACGAGTTGGTGCAAGAATCTTCGCCCGGATTTGCTGCGTTTTGTCTCAAAATATTCTGGAAATACGAAGGTGAAATGGCGCCCATCCTCCTGAGATCATTTGGCATCGCCCTGAGGTGGCTTCATCTGAATGCCAGTTATGTACCAACCAAGTCGCCCAGTGTTTGTGTCTCGTGTTATCAATTCGAGACAATGGCTGAGACTACGCCTTGACAGCACATCCAATACGGGAAGACTAACATCATGACATTTTCAGGGATGACGAATTGGAAACAGCGATTTTATATCTCCTGGGTCAGCACACTGTTTTTTATAAATACCGAGATGATCCATATAGTAAACATCATCGAGAACACTCAATAGCCTATATCCTAATAGCCTTCTGCATTGAAACCATCCCGCACAGATAATTTCTCGAAAAATCCAACATGAGGGCAACTATATTCGATAATCTTCTGCTCTCCTCTCTCTTTATCTTAACTGCGACAGCTGCTGCATATTTTCCTCGTCAAGAGCCAATAGCTGGCGGATGCGTTGGTCCAGAATACGGCAACAGGATTGTCAACATCAACTTCAACACTTATCAAGCAGACACGGAAGTGATGTTCCCTTTCTGCGCTTCCAATGATGGCACATCTCTCTCCGTTCTAAGTAAGCTTTCAGCCATCCAAGTGCTTGGATGTTTTTGACTCTTGCGTTCACAGGTATCCTAGATTCTGGCGGGGTTGATCCCGACTTGCTTGAGGTATCGGTTGTTTTGTACGACAGGAACAGATTCTCTTGCACATTCTACAATGGCGAGAAGGAAGTTCACACGTCATTCTTTGGGGAAATTTACGCAGGAGGAGGACATGGCAGCATTTATGGGAAATCGATGGTTACTGCAGTAAAATGCCGTTGTGTGCGGGATGGGTGCGTGTAGTTAATGATCATGGAGGACAGAGGAAAGCATAGGTGTACAACCTACATCGGGGTTTGGAAGTCTTTTATCTTCTATGTGTGCTTTTAGATGTGTCTAGGTGTCCGGAAGTCATAGCTCCATTGTGACCATGTGATCATTTGGCACATAGCCCCCAAGCTAAGCGAGAGCCAACAACCGTTTCTTCGACGGAGATGCTGACCAACCAACCAACAATTTCTGCAGATCTGCAGATGTTGCCCCGTGTTTCAGAGTTTTCCATAACTGAGAGATGAATCCAGTGAGGTGTGTTCTTTGAAACTAGCATAGGTGTTAAATCCTCCCAAAAAAAGATGGTGTACGAATACTCACTATGGGGTGCTTTCCCTAAGGTAGGAACGATCTCTTCTGTCAATATCTAAATCGTTTTACTCAATGGGAGGGGTATATCATACAGGGTAAATTCATACTAGGCATAGACGAAGCTCAGGCTCGACAGATAAGAGTTGTCCCAAATCCCGCAAGGTACCAATACAAATGCTATTCAAGAGAGAATTGCTGATTTGTCGTATTATGACATAGGTTGAATCGCCTTGCAAGTATAAATAATTTTGGCCACTAGTCAAGAGACGTTGATTTCCTTCTTTGAAGCCTCTTTGGGGACCACCTGAAACCTAGAAAAACGTCTAGGCAACTGTTTAGGAAAATGAATACTACCATCCAACCTACAAAATTAAGCGAAAACCAACGGCTTGCCCTCATGATCCAAATCCAAAACGACCAACACAACCACAATTCCTTTAGAATCCTTTGATGTTGCTTCTATAGAAGTGTCCACAACGAAGAAAATGCCCGGTTCTCGATTTAAATGCCTGAACAATTACCTTAGGTGTCAACTCCCTTGGAGGACAAGACAAAATATAAATATGAGTAATTAGTCCACAACTTTCTCTACCTACTGTTTCTCTTGCGCTTTATACTACTTTTAGTTTTCCCACAAATATCCGAAGTCAACTGTAATACTACGAAGCATGAGTGCTCTGTCTGTCTTCACGCTGAGGCTCTTCGTGCTCACTTTTCTCTCACTTACTGCCTCTCTCCCAGTCCCAGACGATGATCCCCACAGCACATATCCAGGCTGGAATCCGACATTATGTGACAACCAGGCTGATTTTCGCCAGGCAATTGACTGGCCCACGATGTCATTAAATGGAGGATACGTTGCATGTATCCCTATCTTTAAGGATAACGAAAAGTCTTCCCTGACTTGTGAGTTGCTATAATACCCTTGTTCTACATTCCCCACTTGGGTAGCTATAAGCGAGTCAGTAATAACACATTGACTAATCTACGCTTAATAGTGGTCCAGTTTGCACAGCCAGTATTCATGGTCTTCGGGTACAATAGAACAAAATACGATTGTTCGTTCTATGGTGTAAATGGGGTAGAGGGAGGGGAGATTTCCATTCGCTGGGATGAGTGGAACACCATAGCTCCGCCGCAGGTGATCGCATCTATCACTTGTCGAAATGCGTTGCTACCTCCCAACCCGTGATTAGAGGTACGGTTGTGCATGGCTCATAAATTGAGGAGTCCTGGAAAAACTGTAGTTTGGGGGAGCATATATTGCTTGGTTTCCTTAAGTAGCACGTGCAAGCCTTTATTTTTAAAAAACCATGTATAGTTTACTGAACCCAAGTCTCAGACTATGGCCTCAACGCAGCCCTCAACTCCCAATCAAATGATTACAATGTTTCCAACAAGATGGCTGAATAAATACCAACCTGCTCAAAAAATCCTTCACGGTTATGGATACCACCGTGGTTTGAAACTTGACCATAGGAACATTGATGCCAACTTTGGTATAGAAGATGCGTTCTTGAACCTCTTGCTCATAAATCACTTCAGAAATCCCCTACTTTGTCAATATATCGTGTCAAATGTGAGCGCTGTAACTTGGTAACCATTCTGAAATCTCTATCTTCTTGCATCTATAATCACGCTGCCAGAGGCGGTACCAAGAAATGGTAGCCAGCTATTTCAAAAGAGGTGATTGCAAGTCAGCCGGACCCATCGAAATCCCTTCTAATCCCTTTTTGGGGCAGTAGATGTGCCCGTGATGGATAGAAATTAAGCCTATATCCTTATACTTCAAGAAAAATGAGGCTTTGACTAATATGGTCTGTTATGCCCCTATCAAACCAATCAACGAGCGGTGAATACTGTCACAGGGTTTTAAGTATGTGGACCGATGCCACGAGTAAGTTGCTGCAGTAAAACCGTTAACTCTATATAAAATTTTGGCCTATCCTATTTATTTGGAAATATCGATGCTACCACAACACTAATATCCAAGCGTAAGCTAGTAATTTTACAAAAAGCTTTTGCACGTTCAAATGTAAGATATAAGGCAAAACAGCGTTACCTTCGACATTCTCAGACGCATGTTTGATTATAGCCTGCAAGACTTTGGGCTGAATAACGTTATTTAGGGCTTCCCCAAAGTGAATATATCAGAGAGGGACAGAAATTTCATGTCGGCTCTGTGGAGTGCAACCTTAGTGGAAGTTGGAATATTGCTGCTCTTTAAGGCAGCTTGGCATCTACAAGGCGACGGTCAGTCTGAGAAAACATGTTAAAGCTTTGAGCACATCTTGCGATTCTTCGATATGCTCGGAAACTTAGCGCAGTGGACGTTAAAATTGCTAGACGTGTCATTCGCAATTAACAACACTATCTCAGCCTGAAAATATTACACAACTGATGAGATCTGTCATGATTTACACCGAAAGCTGCTAGTCAGTGTGTTCAGTAGTATTTAGTATACCTAGTATATGAATTCATTTATCAAAAGTTGACACGTTATATCGCGCTTTGACCTGTGGATTTGGCACGCTGTGTCATAAGAAATCCTGTATTTAACCTACTCTCAGGAGCTATCCTTAATAAAAGACAAGCGTCTATTAACTACCCGCTCACCCTATATAATCTGCAGCGCCTGCGGATGGCGCTAGCAGAGCCCTCTGAAGCTCCTTCACGCCACAAAAGTCCTAAATTAGTTCAAAAGAGAATAAATGGAAAGCCGTCTAGAATAAGACTACGAAATTGAGTAGCTAACTCCGGAACACATCCCTGTTTAGTAAGTGAAGTTAAAGAAATAGTATATGAAGAGAATATGTAGCCATGTGACACTACCATCCTACGCTTCTACGGTACGATTCAGCTTGTATATTATATGGGTAATAATATCCTAGTGCTAAAGTTAATACTAACATTTAATCCTTATCGTATTTCTTCGACATTTTATACTAGAGTATCAGAGCGTGGAGAATAAAATTAAATTTGTTATTCATAGCAAGGCCGATTAATTGACATGTCATTAAGTTTTAATGATAATTTACTTAAGTTTCCTTGAAATTGTAAGATAATCTAGTTGGATGTTTTAAAAATATGGGAAATCGACAGTTCAAATACAGGGCATATTGGACTGCGAGTAATCCTCGTTCTCTTACCTACCCAAGCTTTGAATCGAAGAGAAGCAACAGCGTTGCCACCCTTACAGAAACAATTAAATGATCCGGAATTATATCTATCTATCCCTCGGGAAATGAGTATTAATATGCGGCATAGATGAGTGTCTCTAAGTAGAATCAGAGGCGTCAACTTCCCAATAAATTGGGCTTAATCTTATTACAGTCAATCTTTCTCACCCAGGAGTGATTAAAAAGCATCCACGTCACCCATTAGAAAGGACCCGCTTTGAAACTGTGAATTTTACGGCGCGACGGCAACCTATCTCCATCGAATTGTATAAAAGTTAGTCCATCCACCCACCACAAGTAATCTTAAGGCCTATATAGATGAATGATTTGCTTGACTAGACAGTTCTTGGTGGATTGAAGGTGATTCGAGGATAAATTAGCTGCCAAGAGACAAGGCTTTGCGGAGATGGTAATAATATGGCTTGCAGGGTGGGGAGGATTAGAATGTTGGAGAGTGCTTGGAAGGCTTGATTTGACGTGTGCACGGAATGGCGAAGACCTTGTACCCGGAGAAGTCACGAGACATAAAGAGAATATCATGAGGAGAAAGACAACATACCTTACACTCTGATTCCCGAGACAATGAGCTTGAATCTCTGTCCTCGCAAAGGAGAATTTTACCGATTCTCTTCTTCATTCGAGAATATTCGTCTTAATTCGCTTAACCTGACGAAGTGATTTTGTCGAACTCTCTGTGAAACCCTGAAAATCAATGTACTCGGTATAAGGCTGAGCTCAGAGTTCATACAAGTGCCCTATAAAAGACATGGAATTCTATCAAGTTTCATGAACAATGTATCCAGCTCCAAAACTATTACGCACTGTATCGTGCCATCCCTCAAGCCTACATACATCTCAAAGATTACATCTTGAGCTCCTTACTTGGAAGCTCCTCGGTATGTTGCGCTACTGGAGAAATCTTGTCATCACCTCCGATATTGTCAACACCGACGTGGGCATGATGAGGATCCTCGACATTCAACAGGTCTCCTCCCTTCTCAGTATGGTTCACACCGCCGAAGAGTACGTCAATTTCTTCCAAGCTCGTTCCCTTGGTCTCGGGTACAACAAACCAGACGAAGAAAGCTAGACATATATTTGTTGCCATGAAGAAGAAAAAGGATTTCCTGAGGTGATCATTAGTATGAGGTCATGAATGTCGTGAATGATAGAGGTTTTGGTAGGTGAGAAACTTACAGTCCGCAATTCGCATAGAAGGTAGGGAAAAATTGGTTAAAGACGCATTGAGCAACATTTTGCATCTGCGAACACATTCCCACTGCTTGACTTCGCACATTCATGGAAAAGATTTCAGATGTCCAGATCCAAGTTGTAGCCCCCCAAGAAGGCTTGTAAAAGAATATGAACAAAAATAGCATAGCCACGATTGCAATACCAACGGACTGTGTTTTGGTGCCATTGACGTCAGGAGTTTCGAGACCGATGATAGGAACAATGAGCATGCAAATCGCCATTCCAATAGCACCGACGATGAAGAGGAATTTTCGTCCAAAGCGGTCGACTGTCCAGGTTGCATTGAGGGTGAAGATGATCCCGCAAGTGGCGTTCAGAGCGTTAATAAGGTTAATTGTGTCAAGTGATTTCCACACTTTTTTATACTTGACGCGGGAAGTTAGCATTTGCATTCTAGCCTCGGGATAAAATTTCAAGGGTGACAGAGTGCAGAAAATAAGACAGGGTGATCTAGGGGCGGGTGGGGGATTAAAGACAAAGGCCTAACAACTTACGATGGTCGAAGAGTATTGGTTCAGGGTTCCTTGACCGGAAAGTTGTTGTCCAACGTTGATAACGAAAGCAATCGCCATACGCTTCCGAACCGATGTGTCCTTCCACAGTGCCATGTAGCTGCTGGATACAACCTCTCTTTCGAAAGCAATTGCTTCGCGAATTTGCAGGAGCTCATCTTCGACTTCTTGTTCAGTCTCACGAACAGATTGCAGGGACTTGCGAGCATCTTCGATCCGGTCGCCATGTCGAATGTACCAACGAGGTGTCTCAGGCATGAAGGGGAGTTGGCAAAGGATGATGAAGGGCGTCAGCATTTGAAAGATAACAACCATCTTCCAGTCCCAGTCACCAAGGGTGGTCTTGTGTTTTGTGCAGGCATAGCTGACCCAGTATGCAATGAAGGATCCGACAGAGTAGAAGAGTTGCCAGAACGACATGACTTTCCCGCGAATCTCAGCGGGCGTTAATTCTCCGATATAGACAGGACCCGCGGCTAGATTTGATTAGCATAAAATATCTGATGTACTTGATGTAATGGCACTTACTTAAAGCAACTCCCTGGCCTAAACCAATAATGACACGACCAAGAATGAAAACACCGATGTTGTGTCGTGGGGCAAAGGTTTGGATGAATGTAGCAATGATAGTAACAAAGCAACCGATACCCATCGCCCATCGTCGTCCCAAATAATCAGCCTAGAGCCACGTTAGCTGTTGTGCTTCTGATAAGTGGATGCCATGTCGTACAGTAGGCCCTCCAATGAAAAACCCAGATACGATGGCTCCAATGGAATATGAAGTGTTAATCAAACCCAAAAGATTGCCGGACTATTATTAAAATGTAAGTAGGGATACTCATGCCAGAAGATGCCAGCGATCCTTACAGGCTTGTTGAAATATGCCAGCCAGTGTGCATTGGCTTGAACGGCGTTGAAAACGGCAGCATCATAACCATACAACACCATACATCCCGCCGCAACTAGCGCAATATACCTAGATATTATGTTAGCAGTTTGCGCTTTCTCTCTGCTCTGCAGAATTGTGCATCATACCAATTGTATATTCTGGTTTTGTGTACCATCTTTGCGATTTTGGAAGCAACGAAACTTCCAGAGAGGGTGAGGTTGCTTCGACAAGACGGGGGGATGCTGGATATCAATTCAGTCGATGTCTCGAGCTGGTTTTGATTGATGAGGAACGGGAGAACGAGAAGAGCAGGAAGTTTAAAGATAAGTATTTGAACAATTAGCGGTTTCTCCACAATAGATGACAAGCTTTAGGAGCAGGTCCGCAAAAAGTCCCGAAACCCACCAATGCCAGATGCCCAGGAAACGCACGATCACATAGCTCAACTGGGGTCTGGGGACACCCCGCAAAATAACATGCTCTGTGCAAGTCAGGGAATCTAGAAACGATGGGCTTCTCCTTTGAGAAACAACTTCTCCAGTCTCGTGTGGCGCTTGTGGTGACGGAATATTTATTGCTATGTATTTCCGCCAATCAAAAGCCTTTATTGACAAGCCCCCTTTCGGCCTCGGCAGACCTTTTTTGAGTCCTAATCCACGATTGTGGCAACGGCCTTGTTGATTGTATAAATGCACCAATCCGACAGCTTTATACAAGTTTATTGTGTGGTATCAAACGCTCTGGGGCCCCGTACGAGTCCCCAGATAGAAATGGGCTGTTTGGGAGACCAATATAAATCGACGTGGCTTGACGCGTTGCAAGAGACACGTGAAATGGGCTGCACTTGCAGGTCACCGAGCTCGGGGGCCTGCCAATATCTACATGAAGACACAATAAAACGACATCGACAGAGTCGCATAGAGTATGAATCAAGTAAGTAGGATAGAACATGAAGCATGAAAAAGGTTGAGATGTCGACACATAACTTTGTCGAGTCGCGAAGCTTTCTTGGAAGCGGACAGAACCGAGGCCAAGTGATGAGTCAGCTGGCGGAAAACCCTTGACACGGCGTCAAACCTCATCTCATCCAACCTTCTTCTTTCTAGGCCACGTCCAGCTCCAGATGACAATTCTTCCGTCTCCAAATCCCCCACAAGATTTCCACGTCACCTGCACTCCGCATAGCTGTCTCCATCAGACACCACAATGGCAAAGCAATGAGGCTGAGTCAAACCAGCCTATCACACCCATCTCTTGGACCTTTCCCCCCAGAGTCACAATCTACTCATATATCTGCTTCACTAATGAATACTTGTTCCATCAATAGCTGCAGTGAACAACCTCTTCGTCAAGTGCGCTAATATGCCACTATTGAATTCTCTTACCCTTTCTTGTCCAAGCCTTCACAAGTCCCTCCTCTATTAAGACATAATAAAATTTTGGCCTTCACATTGTTAACATGAAATTAGGAAATCTTCATCGGCCTCATATCCATTATTCTAATGTTTTAAGTGTTACAAAGGCAACTTGGTAATTTCCCCACTCAAGCACAGAGAATTAGACTCAATTTTCTCATATAGATAGGCGAATCAGTTTGTTTCTTCTTTCCAAGTACAGAAAAGCCAGTTTATTATTTCAGAGGTTTCAGGAGTATAGAGAATTTCTGGCTGTGCTATCTCTCAGCATTAGACGTTTGGAGAAGATTAGGGAAGTTGACAGAGGATGATTTACATGCCTCTGATCAGCCGAAGCGAAATGCTAAGTAGCTCTAGCTAGATTTTGGTCAAGATCTCGTAAAAGTTCTTTTCACTCTACCACAAGCACCCACCGCAGTCAATTATTTACACGCAAGGAAACGCTATACCTGCTAGCTGACGGTCGTTCAATACGCAGCATCGATCCAACTGTTATAGTCGCCAGCCCAAAGTTGTTTCTTCGTTACTCCTGCAATTGCGGCAGTAGTATATTTGCGTTTCGATATATCTGACCCTGCACCGCTATTGCCGAATTCTTGGAAGACGCTAAAGTCATGTTAGCGCTTGTTCATATTTCATAATGGAGATGGCTTACGGGGTAGCATTTTCCGCCATAGTTGTCCAACCTGCTGCCGCTACAACATCTGAAAGAACAGAGTTCTGGAACATAACCCGGGCCATCACTCTCCAGGGTCTACCCAGAAATATGGTTCCAGCGATATTGAGCCCAGCGGCAGCGACAATATTACACTTGTCAAACACATACCAAGTGGCGTCTGTTGCAATCGTACGGCTACTGGCTGTTATGACTCCTCCACTTCTCTTTACCGTGATGGTGCAAGCTCCGAACCACGCAGCTGCGTTCCCAAAGATGAAGTCAACAGTTCCTTCAATGTAGCATGATTTGAAATACTGCTGTCCTGCTTTTGCATATAGCGTATCTTGGTTTCCTAAGAATTGGCAGCCGTAAAAGCTTTGGTAGTTTCCATTTGTCGTTACTGCTACGGCTTGAGAGGCAGTTCCGAAATTGTTGGAAAAGTTGACGTTGTACACTTTGATGTTACTGCTTACAAAGTTGACAGCGGACGACGCATCGAGGTTCCCGGCTTGAGCTGAAGACTGCGAGCTGATAATAATAGCTTGGTTTTCCTTGTAATTTGCAGTACTTGAGGCACTGTTAGCAAGAACATCAATCTAGTTCTGAAGCTCGAGACTTACTCGATGGTTGAACCATAAATCGTCAAATTGCCGCCATAGTTGACACGGACTTGTTCTTTGTATGTACCAGGATTCAAGAAGATACACTTTGCGGTCTTAGTTGACCCAAGAGCGGTGACAGCAGCACTGAATGATGTATATTGTCCCGATGCTGCGTTTGTTTGTTGAACAACTAGACAACCACTTGGGCTAGTAGTTCGTGCAACGCGCTTGTCAAGGACCAACCCGTGAGCAAACGAGGCAAGAAAGAGAGGAATAGTGATTAATGACGAGAAATGCATCTTGGCTGCGAACAAGTGATAAGTCAAAATAATGTAAATAAAGTTGTCAACGAACGGCAGTATGTTCCTTATCAAGTACAACTCAGCGGAGACGGGTTTCCTATCTCAATTGGGCCATTTCTACGATACAAGGCTAAGTTGTAAATTAGGCTCTCCGAAGATCAGATGGTGAAAGCATCGTCGGCCTCGAAATTTCCACGAACGACTATTTTGACTTAAACATTTGTCTCCGCTGACCAGATTTGCATTCACCCTTCGAATGAGCGACCTGTCCCCACAATTTCCAAAGACCGACTCCAATAAAGTCGATCCTTACTCTTCAACAAAGCTTGACTCCGACCCCTCTCTCTCGCTTGGGTCGCGGATAAATTAAAGTTTCGACCCCACAACAATCATCTCGAAACAAAAAATGAAAAGGAGAAAGAGAGAGTTAGTACAAAAGAGATTTTACACCATTTCTTCCACGAGATCTTGGCCATGCCGCTCGCATTCTCGTACATCTGATCGGGGGCGTACGAGTGCATTGGACTTCGACCAAGGGGTAGCCTAGCTGTTAATCCATTTATCCAAAACTCCCATAGTTCTGTTTTTGGTTTCATGAAAACCCACCATTGGAATCGTCCGAAAAGAGGAGGAACTTGACAGCCTCCGGAAAGTTCAGACGGTCATCACCCTTACTTTAGGGACGTTTTTATGTTCACAATGTCTAATGACATGCACGTCATCCAGCATAACGGGAGTGCCCATCTTCAATATATAATGCTCCAAATCCTTGGTGTCTTGATATCATTGACCACGCATTCCAGTTATTCTATCTTCCATGTGCTATCAAATCCCGTGACTAGCAGCTATGGCGGGCTCAATAATCAACACGTTCGTTTCTATCTTAACTTTATCCTCTCTAAGCAACGCATTGGTCGCAAAGAGGGCTACTTGTACTCCAGTAGCAGGTGGAAGTGCGACCATTGACGATGTTCCCGCTATTCAGTCTGCAATTACCAGTTGCGGGAAAGGTGGCGCAATCGTCATTCCAGCAGGCAAAACATACTTCATCAACTCTGTCTTAACCTTAACAGGCTGTGTTACCTGTGACATCCAAGTTGAAGGAACGCTCAAAGTATCAAGCGACCTCGACTACTGGCAAGGCAAAAGGGCCATCATATCAGTCGACAGCATCACCGGCGCCACAATCCGCTCTCTCAAAGGTACCGGTCTCATCGATGGCAATGGACAAGCAGCATATGACAGGTTTGCCATAGATACTACGTACAAACGACCAACACTTGTCTACATATCCAAATCCACCAACATCGCCTTCGACAATTTGAAATTTACGAATGCGCCCAATGTTTTTCACTCCGCAGCAGGCAATTCAAAAGACATTACATACACCAACATCGGCCTCACATCCCTCTCCAAATCCACCAACCCAGCCAAGAACACAGACGGCTGGGACATCGGTCCAGCTTCCTATGTGACGGTGAGAAATGCCACAGTCAACAATCAAGATGATTGCGTGGCATTCAAGCCTGGAGCAAACTTCGTTACAGTTGACACGATTACCTGTACAGGCTCCCACGGGCTCTCAGTCGGCAGTCTAGGCAAAACCAACTCCGACACCGTCTCCAACATCCATGTAACCAACGCCCTCATGATCAATTCCTCCAAGGCAGTCGGTATCAAATACTATCCCGGCGGTCATGGGCATTCTGTTGTCTCTAATGTCACGTATGAGAATGTCGTGGTGCAGAATAGCGATTATGCGGCGCAGATCCAGAGTTGTTATGGCGAGGATGCCAGTTATTGCGCGGCTAATCCCGCGGATGCAGAGTTAAGTGGAATCAAGTTTGTTAACTTCAGTGGGACAACAAGTACAAAATATAAGGGGGTTACCGCGAATTTGAATTGCCCGATGAAGGGGAGTTGTGGGGTGAAGTTTGAGAAATGGAGTGTCAAAACTGGTAGTGGGACGGCGAAGGTGCTGTGTGCGAATACTGGTGGTGATATTGGGATTACTTGTACGGCTGGGGCTACTGGGTGAGAGGTCAAGAGTCTTGAAGTAGTAGGGGAAATTCTTGTACATATTTTTGTTTTATTTTATGTAGATACCTGTCCAAGTGTAAATATAAGTTGACATTTGCTACATTAATTTCCGAGGTCAAAGTTAAATATATTTAAAAAAGAAATCGTACGACCTCGATTCTGAAAGGAGATCATCAACAAAAATCTGCAATCTGCAATAGTTTTTTTCCAAAGTACTGCTCTGACACATCAAAAGCTGCGAGGCCAATCCCCTGCAAATAAAAGTAATATAACGGAGCGTGTCAAAACTCTGGGCACACCCTAAATAAAGCTAATTAATTCTTCAATAACTGTAGACAATATTGCCCTAATTATTCTCATAGATATCCCACAAATTGCCGGATTGCTCTCAATATTAACCAAAAACTACTTTATCACGTATCACTTTGTAGGATATCTACAGTGGCTCCTCAAAATCTTAGAGATGTTACTAAACTCTTGACACACGCTATTCATATTCATGAGTGAGGTTCAGCTATCCTATGCGATATATAATATACAGTCATCATCTAACTATCACTGAGTGTTGTTCAACTTCGATGATGGCTTTACCAAGGGTGGGACCAACTCGTATTTCTAATCATACGCATACGTAAAGGCGGCTTGAAAACCTATGTTGGAACGATCACTAGTACTGGCAAGATGTAAAATCGGTAAATAAAGCTAAGCCATATTTGAGTTATGGGTGTAATCGGAGCTATGATGCTTTCCAGTAACTCCTGGATTCACTAGGTCTCAACGGATTACATCATGACCAAACACTACTTTTCTGACATATAACAAATAATTAATATGTCAAGTAATGATATGAACAAAGCTCTGAAACTCGTGGATGTTTCAATTCTCGACAAGAATTAATATAAAAGTAAGAGCGAGTAAAAGTTAAATACTGTCAAAATATGGCCACTACACGAGTTTCTGGTGAGTGATTCAATTCCTGTATTTAATCATTCCTAGGGAGCTCTTCTCTAAGGAATCAAGATTATTTTTTAAGCTGTCACTTCGCTTATTATATGAAAATATAAGCGTCGTCTACGGCACTGGCAAGACCCTCCTGCACCTCACCTCACGAATTCTGATGCTCAAGACGTGTTTCTTTTGATGCAGGTACAGTTATATCTGAATTCGGACTGATGTTAGGGCATTGATTAAAACGAGTGTCAATTTAAAGGGGACTAATAAGGTGACTTTCGTCCATGAAAGTCGGAAATGAAGTATATGGCCGCGAATAATTTTAATAATTCTGATAATACCGTATCTTATTTCTCGTAATTATGAAAAGATGTCTGTCCAGTCAATACCAAGGCTTGAGTAAACTCTGAGAAGTAGTTGAGTTCAATATGATCAAAGAGACATCCCATATACCACGTGTATATGACCCAGAGCCCTTTGGCATTTTGATAGTAGAGATTGCTTTACCGAAGATATCCCAGAGCTAGTATTTAAATAGGACGTACCATACACCTTCATCTTTGTATTTTTTCTGCTAAAAACACACGACCGCTACAACCGCTGACACCTCCCACCCAATACTATTGTGTGTAAAAGCAAGGAACCTTTATCGAAAAGCAAAGTAGTATACCTATCTAAGTTAAAATTCTACGGTTCTACTTGATTAAGAAACATTAGGACATGAAATCGCTCAATATATGCAATGTATTTCTTTTATCTTGAAATCATCGATTTCAATATAAAAAATGTGTGGTGATATACCAGTCGCATATTTGAATTAAGAGTGTCTTATGAAAAGCATTGAAAAATAATTGATCTATGGGATGTTTTGCAATGTACTATTAATGAAGAAGTTTTATCTGCTGGCTCCTTTGTGAGTGGTCTTGTGAGCAATGTAGATGCCTCGATAGGGTCGTCCTAGAAGATCTTCTAAAAGTTAGTGACAAAAAGGTAGTGACCATCAAGAAGGTTGTCAACAAACCGATATCCACGTTTGCGTTCGCTCTTACATCATGCACAGCACCTGCTAGAGGATACAAAAGCTGCGCTCTAGGCGTCTACATTTAAGCTATTTGAAATGCTCGAAACCAACTATGATCAATTTCATGACGAGGGACCGCTGTGATTCGTCGACTTCTTTGCGAATTTCTCAATTTTACCGGGCTATGAGTAGAGGAGGAATGAAAGGGCGAATGAACTGCACATAAAATTATTTTCTTGTCTATTATTATAATGTAGCATGTATCTCGGTATTAAATCTCGGCTACAGGTGATCCAATAGTTTACCTATGAATACTTTCGGGGGAGGGTCAAGAAGAGCAGCTTTCAGACGTGTTCGCAACATCGTACATTTTAGTCTCACAGATGCATTAGGATACTCATGACCAGGATGAATGACCAAAGTTGAAGTGTTACATTGCATTAGTTCTTCATATAAAGGTTATACAACAGCATCCATGCCAACCCCCCAACGGTCATGACAATACTCCAAATAGTAACCTGTTCTCTCAGTCACTTCTTCTGTTGTTGCCCCGAAGCACCTCCCACCAGTCCACCGACCGTATCCGTTGCACCTCCTGCCACATTTCCGACTCCCTCAGTTGTCTTGCCAGCTGTATTTCCAACGCCATCAACTGTCTGTCCAACTGCTCCTCCAGCACTGTCTACCGTTTTGTTGACCGTGCCGCCGACAGAGCCGAGTAAACCACCTTGTCCATTCTGCTCGTCGCCGCCGGTGAGAGTGTTATCTAATCCCTTGGTGACGTTTCCAAGTAGTCCAGCCATTTTATAATATATGTGATGAGAGGATGTAGTTTGTTTGAAGAAATTGTTTCTAATGAAATTTTGACACTGATGATTGTCTTATGTTTCTTGATTCTGAAATTGAGATTGAGGATCTTTGTTATGAAATTGATGATCTCCCTTGACATGTGTTTAAGTACCCCTTCTTATCTGACCCCCTTTACCATCAAAATAAAGGAAGTAAACGTCATACACCTTGGTATGACTTGGACTGTCTCGAATTTAAGGGGTTCTCCCTGCAAGACTTTATCTAGCGCTCTACAATGTGTATAAATGACGAGTGAGAAACTTTTAGATGTTGATGTCAAGGCGTATCAATACCAGAAAGAGACAAACACTTTCCTCTATCGATCTCCCCGCATTCACGACATCACGACATCAGGGACCATTGGATGCGTGGCGGTGCGCATCATTTACTAAGTGCTCCTGGGCGCAAATATCTTGTTTACGGAACAAAAAACCAGGTTTTATAAGTAGACTTGCTTCTGCGAATCAAGAACTAAAGGGTGACGGAAACTGGAGCCGAACGGGTGTATATGCAGCAATTCTGGGATGTTGCGTTAAAGTCATGCTCTCACTCACAGCTCCAGCTCATCTGCGATGAGCTTCTGAGCTGGTCTACTATGGCGTCATATTTGCAAGGAAGGAGATTATGGCAAAGAACTGGTCGGGGCGGTAGGGTAGCTGTGTGGATCGGCCCACAGCACCTTCTTGAATGGATCTGGAGCTCAAAATTCTGTGGCAATCTTACAGGATGGTATTACCTTTCATTTCAATTTGGAGGTTAGTTCTCAGTCATGGCCAAAGATTGAAACGTATTACTCCCTGTAGAATAACCACACCAATTCAATGACGGGGATCTTGAAGTTAGCGTCCGAGCTGAAAGGTGATAGCCGATCGTTGCTGATAGCTAATTAGTGGCTAATGTATGTGCTTTGGTTTTTTTCGGTGCAAAGAAGCTCGCTTTTGTTATACTGCACGTTTTCAAGTCAATAAGTCAACACGTACAGACTTTAATCCTTCGGCTTAAGAGCGTTCTACCGCGAGTAAACTCATTTGTCCTTCAAGTCAACCTAGAGCAACTTCTACCGGCATTTATGTTGCGGTTTTTTTTGGTAGTAATAAGAGTGTCATGTATTCCCTGAATATGGATATCAAGATTGACCAAGAATTAGTCATTAACGCTCTCAGTGAGCTCAGATATGAGGGTTTTCCCCTCAGCTCGTAGCTCCATCTCTAAATTGAATCTACTCTTACCATGTAGGGAAGGTTACCGATAAAAAGTCGGCTTGGTTTTGGTGACATCCCTTATTATACGTCGTAGAGTCGCAAAAGATGAGATAATTATTTGAAGAAGACTAAGATTTCCTAAAAACGTTGCGACTTGTCGTTGCGGAATGATCCCACTTGATCCGCCATTCATGGTTTTAGGAATCATGTATCCTGGTCTCCCCGAAACTCAATCGTACAATGCAACACGATCTGAGAACGTTGCCCAGGGCATGATGCCAAGGCGCAAGTATTTACAAAGCAGATATTTTCAATATTGAATAGTACCAATATGTTGTCTTCGGTAAGGGGATAAGAATCTCACCTCGTTTGCATCAAGCTGTGAGAAGGTCCAAAAAACTTTAGGTGAACACGGTAGGCAGAAGTGCATTAAAGACCGGCATCTTCGAAATCACGAGACTTACTTACCCTGCCATATCCATGGGTTCTTGTTTCAAAGTTGGCCGCATCCAAAGTTCAGAGCAGCCACACTGAGAGTGTACAAGGTACCTATTGGCTAACATGTTGACAATGTTACAATGGGACAGGGGTTTTAAGCGTCGTGTGGCTGGGTCCCGAGCCGACAAAGCGCCCGTTCGAAGTTTGGTAACCAAAAATGGTGCGAGTCTAGAATCACCTGATAAATTGACCCACTTCGTTTTCATCCTCTTCGATGCATAATGTTGTTGTTATAGTCGCATGCACTGTCAAGGCTTGAAGACTTTTTAGTACTTTACAACGATAGAACGCAAAGAGATCTTTAACACACTAGCGATGTCGTCGCAAAGCCCGATGTCTGACTTCGAAGTCGCAGAGCTAGAAAAGGAGGTGCCAAAGCAATTAGAGGTCGAGAAACCCGAGTCTGAAGCTTCGAAAGCTGCTGAAGAGAAATTGCATGCAAATCCTGATCAGCTACCTCCTCCCGTTGCGAATATTCCAGACGATTACTCCGATGTCCCTACTCCCGAATCTCCGAAACAGAAACGAAAATATCAGCGTGGAGGGAGAAAACAGAGGCAGCAAAGCGACCTTGAAGCACAATCAGAGGTACAGCTCCTCGAGGAGCAGGCGCGAGAGGAATTTGAGAGGGCGGAAGGGCGTGGCAAACCGGAGCTTCCCAATTTGAAGCATAGAAACTCGAGTTCACGAAAAGATACTGGCATAAAAACATTCAATCTGAAGAAAGCCGAAGAGTCAGGGGCTAGACCATTTGGAATTTCGATTGAGCGACCAGATAGCGATTCTAAGAAAGTCAAGACAACCAAGACTAAGAATAAGGTCAAACCAAAGAATAAATCTAAACCGAAAGTCAGATGCGATAAATGTGGGAGGAAGAGCAAGAAGAAGGAGACGGAGGAGAATTGGGAGAGTGATGGCTCTAGCGACGAGGACGAGAGCGAAGAGGAAGAGAAGAAGGAACAGCCCAAACAAAAGCCTTTTGCGATACGCCTTGATCTTAACCTCGAGCTCGAAATCTTCCTTCGGGCAAAAATAAAAGGAGATGTCACTATCACTTTCTTGTGAGTTGTTGGCGTTTTCTGGACTCTGGACAGTACTGACACTCAATATAGACAGTGAACTAGGCAATAAAGACACCACGTCTATGCGTTCAAGGTGAATAGGATCAGGTTGACTTGGTCGTGTACAATATGTTCCCAAAGGGGGTTGTACCACAGGATATAGAGGGACAAGAAGGGGCTGTACCGATGTACAGACTTTATGACACTAAGCATGCCCGCAAAAGGCCCATATCGGAGCCCTAGAAATTATACCAACAGGCATCAACTCACGAGCTCTCGGGTCTCAGGGGTGAAGGCTTGAGTTTCAGTACACAAACAAGCCAATTCACCGAGGTACAAGAGAATTGACAACATTCTAGAACAATGCAAATATGAAAATTTCGGGTCATTCTATCAAACATTACCTGTAATTACTACTAGGTATTGTGGCAATTGTCCACGACCTCCCATTCGCATCAGCCCTTGCCCAGCGTGGGACTCTTTCTCCACCAACTCGTTGATGACTTCACATGGGCTTACCCCACAAGCTTGGGAAAACCTGTTTATGTCCATGTCGAATCCGGGTACGGCTGTCTCGGCAAATGACCCATATCATCTCTTACAAAATCGATGTGACCTTTGAAGTATTGCTGAAACGGAGGTGTATCCGAGTGACATAAGCTTCTAGAGCATAAAATTGCTTGATGCAGGAGAGCAGACTTTGCACTGGCGCATTCGGCATGTGATTTGATGTAGTAATGTGTCCGGGAGTCTTCCAGGAAATTCTTTAAGCACTGAAGGGTCAATGATCGTTCATGCAAATGTGCCATCTTTGTTGCAAAGCGAGGTAGGATATGTTAGACAAACTTTTTGCCCCCACAAACAATCCTACAACTTGGTGAAAACTTCTCTAGAGGAGGCTCACAATAGAATGGAACGGTGAACAATGCCATAGTACTTAACTAAGTAAGGAGGTACAGGGTCAACAAAGCTATGCTGATGTCTCTCGCCGAGAGCGCTAACCTGCATGAACGGCCATCGATGCCTCTAGGCCAGAGTTCCAAGCTAGTAAGCTCGGAGTGGCCCGAACAAGAAAGTATATTTTGTTCTGTGGCTGGGCAAAAACCCGATTCCATCGAATCACGACGACCGATTACTATCGCCGCCACAGTTAAACCTCGCGACGATCTGCTCAGGCTTTAAAACTCAACCCTGCCAAGAGCTTGACATGGTCACATCGCCCTTCCGCACACCAGTCGTTGCGCGATTAAGTGAGTGCTGAGGAGACGAAAATCAAGCGTGGAACTAAAACTAGTGTACCAAACAGCCGTTGATGTTGGGTAGCCTCTGAACATGTTGCAATGAAGACAACAACTCGTATCAGAACAACATTCAACTCGAATAATTCTACGAAAAACGTCACGAAAAGTCTGCACAAAATCAGAACAAAGCATGACGTAAGTTCTTCTTGAATTTCAGCCGGACCCATCGGCGATCAAGATTATCTTCCATGCATGGCAATCCCAGAATGGCATGCTCAGGCCCTCCCGCACTCTGGCTCAAGCCACACCCCGCCCTGTGCGTACCGTGGCTTGCCCTACAAACCCTGAAATTATGGCTCCTGCGGATCTCATGGTGTTCTTATTCGTGGCATTGGAGACATCCGCGTAATGCATGCATCCTTCACTTCGCTTAATCCCCCCATTGACGTTCATGAAGCCACCCCTGGAGCATAAGCGAGGAGTTCCAACGTCCGCGATTCGGACGACGACGGCCTTCGCTCTCAACACGAATTCTCCACGCACTCTTCACCCACTTTATTGCTCTGCAGGTCAACGCATCGAACTTTCGACTCGTACCTCCGTATTCAATCTTCCACGCACTTTTAATAAGCGCAAAAGGCCTCTCATTTGTCGATCTATTCTCCTCGAATCAAACCCTTGCTGAATGACGCACATAGGCAAAACAACTGTCCAAACCCCCGAAATATTGCATTGTAGGCTATCTAGCCCACTGAAGCGATCACTGGATAATGTAAGAAGGTTCAAATCGAACAGCTGATGCTTCAAAGATGAGCTCAAATTTTGCGAGAAGACTTTCAATAACTCCAAGCCTGTTCTAATATACATAGAAAACCAACTCCTAAAACCCCATGACGATAAACCCGACTCAGTTTCGTCTACAACACATTACTATGGCTTGTTCCATCATTGGATCCAACTTACTTCTCACAGTAATCCGATAGTAACATCACCCTTAACTCTGGCGTATAAATCGACCTACGGAAAAGAAGTATTACTACATGAGCCCAATAGTTACATCACCCTTCACCCTGGCATAGAGATCTACCTCGACTTCCAGATCCAGCTCGATCTTGATCTTCAAACTGCTGTCCCGCGACTCCTTGGGCTGAGGTCTGTCCTTGATTCTTGACTCTCTGATCGCACCGGTTCGTCCCCCCATGCTACCTGTTTGTCGTTGATCCATAGGGACCATCTGCTGTTGTTGCTGTTGTTGGGGTTGTTGGGGTTGTGCTTGTTGTTGATTCTGCTGTTGAGGCACACGCTGCATTGTTCGTTGGCCTTGTTGTTGTGGCTGTTGCTTTGTTGGTTGTTGCTGTTCTTCTTCTTCCGACTCGTACTCGTAGTCGGCCTCCATGGTGTTGTTTTGCTTTTCTCTGCGCCGAATGAGTCTCAGTGCTCAATTGGATGGTTTGATGTAACTTACCCGTCAGACATTTTGGATGGTTTTTGAAAACTAGGTTGTCTGGAAGGGATAGGGGGAACTGCCACAATTTGATTTGTGTATGAAAATTCTGAAGGTGTTGGGGATGAACTGTATATTTCTCGAGTCTGAGAAAATGATTCAGATATGATTGTGTTGTGTTGATAAAGTTAGAGCGGATCTAGCAATGTACTTATGTACGAGCGTGATGCAGGGCTGTCCATCTTGAGCATCAGAGAAAACCAACTTCTTGAACAAAATCTGGGGAACAATGCTTTCGATGACATCAGAAGCAGGTTTTCTCATGATGGCGGGGGAGTCTGCGTTGCTTGTCGACGTTTCAGAGCTCGTAGAGCTTATTCCCTGTGAAGTTTGCGTCATATCCCTAATTCTGGCACCTCTCGCAGACTTCTGCCGCAGCGGGTGTGCAGCCACAATTTTCTGTGATTTAAGCGATCCAAGAGAGGATCTGACCAAAGCGTCAAAATCCTTGTGCGTGGATATGAGAGGGTCTGAAGGCTGGGGTGTTTTGCGGAAGGCCCACATGATAGGATGGGATTCTCCTTTCACCTTCCGAACTTTGTGGTTCGCATGAGCTGCGTGTCGTGAGAGAAATGTTTTGCCCGCCCCCCTCTCCCCTAATGCCTCATGGCAATTGGAGAGTTCCCTTAGGTGGAATTGATTTTCATAAGGCCGGGAGATCGAGATCGAGCCCCAAGAGATGTCCCCACAGTGTTCTCCATCATTGGGTCATGTCAGACAACTCAGAGATGTGCCACAGTCGAGTACGCCGTTGACAGAATTTCAACGCCAGGGGGAGATGCTGCACGAACTCTTACATCCAGCTTTTGCGAATATTCTCGAAACCCTTCATGCATTTAACCCTTTTCTACAGATGCAATCCTGCTTGAGTCTCAACGGCATTCATTGCCTAGATCATTCTTCAGTTGAACCTTTCATTACCTAAGACAACATATTAGCCAGTGCACTCAAATTATATTCTATTTACTTTTAGTCGCTGTCAAGATGGTTCTTGGAATTATCACGTCGATCGCGGCCTGTCCCGCCATCATCGGGACAACAGAAGCCGTACGACAAGGCCAGAAACAAAATGCAAGAGAGCGACATCGAAGTCGAAAAGCCAACCTGGTAGTATCTTGTCAAGATCCATCTCGAAAAGCTCGAGACGTACATGGTGGTACCGTCGTGTTGCGCGACAATAAAGTAGGTTTCTAGCTCTTGCTTATCCTCGATACTTTACTGACTCTATTGCTACAGCTCTATGTTACGACTGTAAATCCCAAGTCTAAGTTCCCCGAAGACTACGAAAATGATGCCGAGCGGATAAAAGGCTACGGCCATCTCTTCGCTGGTTACTTTTTCCCATATCCAGAGAGTAAATGGGGTCGGAGGGGAGAAGGCTACGTCTCAACGATCGCGGACGACCCACCTCAGCTCAACTGGATATACGTTGACAAAGACACATATGAGGTAAAGTATGGTCTTAGGAAAGACGCAGAAGGTCATATAACCGGGCCGTGGAATGTGACGCCGATTGATAGGAGGTTAAATTTTGATGGCTGGGAAGGTTGGATTGTAGTGGAGGAGAAAGAAGATGAATGGGCTTTGTATTTTGATATCGATGATGATGGCCTAGACACAAAAGTAGGGCTGGATAAGAGAATAATGGAGATTGAGTTGACGAGGAGAGAGTTGAGGATGTATAAGGGAGATTGTATTATTTGATCCCACAAAGCTAGAAGCACATATTTACTCTGTAAATCAACTACGCAATACCTTGTGACCAAATCACTCTCCATTTACTATATATCAATGAGTTCTTTTCACACTCTCCCGCGATAACACAAAAATATTGTCCTTATCTCGCCCCGAGCTCCAGTGGGGACCTCGAGTCATTCCTCTCCACAGTTACACTCCCTTGGCCCTAACATAAACCCACCACACCACATCCATACCCACACTCCACGAGCCACATCTCCCACGCCTAAGCTTCCTACACCCAGACATTCGACGTCATAACTCTCAACCACGCGTAAGCCTTCATGCATGATGTGGCTGTCAACCTCGATCTTGTGGTCTAGATCGAGTCAAGGCAATGCTTTGTGAGATGTTTAGATCTGGGATAATATATCAACTCTTGATCATTTGATAGCAGTCAACTAGGAAAGCCTACAAGATCACTCTAAGCTGGTCGAAAAATTTCTACCAAAGTTGCAAAGGACCACAGCTCAAAAACACTTCACGATGAGCAACGCCGACAACATCCTGGAGCCTTCCAAAGAAGAGAAATCTGCAACCTCAAGCTATTACGACTCAGCTTGGCGATGGGTCGAGGACACATATCTCTCGTGGTTTGGCGAGAATCGCGCATCTTATGGTGTCAAAGGTATGTATTACAGCCCTTTTCAACTTTGTGTAAGTGAATTATTGACATATCTTCCCATCTCAGATACCTTGAAGAAGACTCAGATTACCGGTAATAAAGACATAGACGGTATTCAAGACAGCCTTGGCGAGAGTGTGGGAAACACGCTGGGAAGTGGTGGACTGTTGGGTGGTGTTGGAGATAGTGCCGATAAGAATGCTTTGAGAGGAAATGTTTGAGTACTTTAACTTCACTGAATGATATGATGAATTGGACGGAATGGTGTTGTGTTTTTGGAAAGGGGCCTGGGAACAATTGGTACTGATGGAGTTACGATAATGTGATTATGAATACAATTTGTCGCCCATAAACTTGCGCATTTGGTCTAGTGAGCGCGATCATATCTAACTAGATATTGATATTCTGAGACCAAAGTGGTCCAAACATGGGATCATTATATCCCCATTATGTCACTAAGCCCTTCAAGGCTTCTTGACCCACCGGGTGTTCCATTTTGTTAGTTTCTGGCAGAATTTCCTCGTCAGAGGGCAATGGAACTCCCGCCGCAGCTTTCACTGCCTCTTCCTCCTCGCCCGGTAACGGAATTCCCATCGCAGCTTGCAAGGCTTCCTCACTGATACCTCCGTCTTCCGGTTGTGGCAGACCTTGACAAGCCATGATCGCCTTCAACTGACTTTCATCCTCATCATCCTCACTCTTTTTCCAATCATATTTCTCCTTTCCATTAATGAGATTCTCATCTCCTGAGATCTCATCTGCTTTCCTCTTTGCACCATCTCCATTCTGTTCCTCGGATATGGTAGTACTCTCCTTGACCTTTCCATCATCATCCACCCACTCACCCTCCTCCCTACTCTTCGCCGCCCGTACCTCATCAGGCACATATCCGTCAACAATCTCTCTCACTCCAACGCCCACAACCCAACCCACAATCCTTTCCGTGGAAACCTCAAGTAAACTCTCATACCCATCATTACGCTCTTGCTGAAACATACTACAATGCCCAACAATCTCATTCTCCGCCTTCCCATTCACATTCTCAGTCCACCACTTCTTCTCCCCCTTCTCCCCCTCGTCCTTTTCCTTCTTGACAAGGACAGGATCAAGCTCAATTGGAACTGCGCAAAACCTCCTTCTTGGAACAAAATACCCACCTTGCCACACTCCATTCTCACCCAAACAAACAAAAATATTACATCTCCCCACCCCCTTGATTCCACCAAGCCGCTCAAGTCTAGCGCTCATCTGCTCCTGCTTCATCAATGCCCCGACAAATTTCAAATGTCCAGCCATCCACGCAAACCCCTCACCAATACTCTCGCGACTCACACCACTAAGTCCACTCAACGTGCTCATATCCGGCATATTCTTCGCGATTGTCTCCTTTCCCGGTAACGCTGGCATACTAGGTAGAGTCCTTGGTATTGACGGCATAGTTGGCAGACTGGGAAGATTTTCCCGCTTGAGGTAGGACCGTGGATTATAGTCGATGTTCTTTACATCGATTTTCCCCAAACTCTCACCAATGGCTTCACGATGCAGATATGCAGTGACTCCGCCGGCCACAACTGCCCCTACTGTCCCAGTTCTCGCGGCGAGTAATCCCCATCGTTTCCAAGAACTCGCCGGCACACCACCCACGGTCCTCGCGACCTTTCTAGCTTCCTGATTCCCCGGTACAGTCTCCGCTTTTGCTGCAGCGATAGAAGTTGCAGCTTGACTCGCAGCACTCAATCCAAGACCGCCAGATAGCGACGACCAGATATTGTACAGTGTCGACACATTCTGATACTGACTAAAAGCTCCGTATGCGAACATACTCCTCGCCAGGCCATTAAAGGGAGTATCGAATGTCAATATCCCTGCGACCAAAGGAAACATGTATTCCTTCCCGCCAATATTTGGTCGGTTGCTTAGGATTGAAAAGAGGGCGTCAGTAGCGACGAAGCCACCCATGGAGTGCGCGACCAGAATTACGGCAACAGAGGGGTTGATGATGGCTTGTTGGGTATTCGATGAACTCTCGAGATCGGTAACTTGGGAGGCAAGCCATTCTCGGAAAGCTGCTGAGCAAGTTTGGAGGTCACCGAGGGTTTCGTATTTTGGGTAGATTGCTTTGTGGACTTTAAGCTCTGGGGAGGTTTCTTGGATCTTGGTCTGGAGATTCTAGTGGTTTGTTAATTAAGGAGAGTGAACAGCGAGTTTGAGGAGAGGCTCACATCTGGGAACGAGAAAAATGTTTCCTCGTCTCCCTTGAACCCATGAATAAACGTCAAAAGTAGTGTTTGTATCATCTCGGCTTCTTGATTATCTTCTAAGATTAGAAGAAGTATAGTTATTACAAAAGAATATAAGTGGGTCTCAAAAGTAAAGAATCTCTCATCCAAAAGTATGTAGATGAGAAGTGAAGATAATTGCGAAAGACTTCATGATGTCAATTACAGAATCCTCAACACCAAAAAGAATTAACGACACTACTTACACATCATTTTAGCAGATAGTGAAAGCAGGTTATTCGGGAATGAGCTAGCAAAGTCTACTTCCAGAATTACGACTCATTCCTCGAGTCTTACAACCACACCTACCTTCTTTCTCGCTTACACCTCGATTCGTGTCGACGAAACCACTTCCCGTCTGCCTGGTCAATTTCGCATCACAGCATGAGCCTACGCTCAAGCCACACCATATCTTCCTTCCTCTTCTGTGGCGTCACCAAAACCTGATATCAAACCCATAGTCGCATCATCCCCATGGCTGTCCATCAATTCCCATGATCTACATCCCTGTCCAAAATCCGAATGATCGTCAATCAAAACCAGGTTTCCAACTGTGGCGTCTACCCACCAGCAATTCCTTGAGGTTGACCCCCTCATCATGAAACATCCACGCCTCACGTCCAGCGTAGCCCAAGTCAGGATGTCAAGGATCGAGAAGTGGCTATGATGTAACCTCGATAAGCTGGATAAGAAAGGTGGCAGGGAAGAGCTTGTGTGGGGTGGGAGTGAGGTATGCACGGTGATGTGGCTGGTGGAGGGATCTGTTGCTGGGATTGTGTTTAAGCGACGACGAGGGGCGTGTAAACAGAATTGGAATGATTGAGAGACGGGTATGTTTGAAAGCTTCCTTAGCTTAAGGACTTGGAGATTGGCGGAAGATATGCGAGGGGGCTTGGCTAGTCGTGAACGGTCTGAAAAGGGGGGGGTATAGGTTGAGGATTTGAGGTTGATCGCATTTAGAGGTGTTCACGATAACTTTGTGGATGTCAATTGTACAAATTTTGGAATCCATATTATGGCAAGACTACAAATAAAATACATCCGCTAGTAATTCATTCCAAGAGTAGAAGAAACAACAAAATTTCCCAAACCTACACAATCATCAAGACTTAAATACCACTCAAGCCTCCATCCAACTCAACCCCCTATCCATAACCCCCACTGCACAACTGAAAGTTAAGACTCCCAAAAACAGCCCCAAATCCCAAACTTCAATCCCTCCAAACATCTGCTCAATTAGAAACATCAACATAACAACATTAACCTCCCCCCTCTCCCCCTCCCCGACTCTTAACATCGGCAATGACCAAAAGTCGTCCCTTCGAACGAAGTACATCTCCCCCAGCACAAAAGTGCAATACGCAAACCAGAGCAGCAGCAGTCATGACATGTTGAAGACTCCAGGGATCTTGATCGTGAGCGTCATGCCTTCTTTCGTGGAGTTGACCGAGATCTCGATCCCCTTTGTTTGATCGCCAGATGATGAGGATTGATTAGCCATTTGGTTTGCGGCTTTGATGACCATTTCGCCATCTTTTTGCGAGATGTCCAAGCCTTCAGGAAGTCCCTTGTTCTTGGTAGCATCGTCGGATTTATCAGCGACGTCGGAGACTGTGCCGAGAACGTCACCTGTTGCGTCGTCGAGGATTTGACCTTGGTCGTTGATGGTCTTTCCTGCGATCTTTTCTACGTCGCCAGTAACGTTGCCTAGGACTTCTCCAGCATCGTCAAGGATCTGTCCTTTTTCATTGACTGTCTTGCCTACTAGACCAGTGATGGAGTCGAGATCGAGACCTTCGGGTAGGGATTTGCTGACATCGCCAACGGTATCTGTTGCTTTCTTTGAGACGCCGTTGACGAGACCGCTAGCACCTTTCGTGGCACCGCCGGCTTGCTTTGTAGCTTGACCAGCAGTATCTGTGGCAGATTTCTGCACTTCCCCAGCAGTATCACCAACTGTTTTTGTGACACCACCAAGAGCATCGCCAGCCCCCCCTTTATCGCCACCGCCTGTAAGACCCTTCGCAGTATCCGTGACACCACCAGCCTTATCTGTTACACCACCAACAGTATCTTGTGCCTTTCCAGCGGTATCACCAACGACCCCTTGTGCTTGATCTGCCACACCACCAGCAGTCTTCGTAGCTTGACCCGCTGTGTCGGTTGCGGTCTTCGTAGTTTTTCCAGCGGTGTCACCAACGGTATCTGTGACACCTCCTACAGCATCACCGCCTGGTAATCCTCCAGTTGCACCTTTTGCTTGATCTGTGACACCGCCCACAGTATCTTGCGCTTTGTTTGCAGTATTACCGACTGTATCAGTGAGACCACCAAGAGGACCACCTCCGCCGCCTCCTCCTCCTAGAAGCCCACCATTACTACCACTACCACTATCCGCGGCTGGCTTCTTCTTCTTTTTCTTGATCATCTTAGGTTTGGATGGTTGATCACCACCACCGCCTCCAAGCGCATCTCCACCAGGCAAGCCGCCGGTAAGACCGCCAGCTGTGTCTTTTGCCTTGTCGACAGCGCCAGTAGGGTTGTCAGTCAAACCACCAGTGAGACTGTCAGCCGTGTCTTTCGCATTGTCAACTGCACCGGTAGGATTATCTGCTAATCCACCAGCAGTATCCTTAATTTGATCAACAGCGCCCGTGGGATTCTCAGCTGCACCCTTCACAGCCTTGGATGTATCATCGACCTTGCCCTTGGCACCTTCAGTAGCATCTTGTGCCTGCTTAGGTACCTTCTTTTTGATCATCTTAGGTGCCCCGGAAGCCGCATCTTGGACTTCCTTTGGTGCTTTGCTAGTGGCATCTTGTGCTTGCTTGGGAACATCCTTGGCGGTGTCCTTGGTTTTGTGGGTGAGGTCTTCTGCCTTTTGGGGGGCATCTTGGACTTTGTCGAGGGGAACACCGTCGGTCATCTCATTATCGGATTCTTCCTCACTGCCGTCATCTTCTTCTTGATCATCGCTACCATCATCTTGACTGCCAGACTCCTCCCCACTGCCATCATCGTGACTCTCTTCGTCATCGAAATCATGTTCGTGATTAGCGTGTGCATTCTCAACTGATTCATCATCTGAAGCTTCCTCTTCTTGTCCAGAAGAAGAACCTTCGATGCCAGATTCATCGTTGACATTTTGTTGTGGCTTTGAGCTTCCCAGATGCGACTCCTCTTCACTACCATCATCTTGCTCGTCGTCGCTCCCATCCTCATTTTGCGACTCTCCCTGTTGCGATGAACCGTCGTCTTCTTCCTCAGAAGGTTCTAGCTCGGGCTCTTTCACTGGCTCAGGCTTAGGTTCAGGTTCTGGTTCCTTAACGGGTTCAGGCTCTGGCTCTGGCTCTGGCTCGGCCAGTGGCGCAGGCTTCTTCTTTTTCTTGAGCATCTTCTTTGGTTGCTCAACTCCATTGCCGTTACTATTTGGAAGGGAAGGCGCACCCTTTTTCACATCATCAACCTTCTTCTCGGCCTCTTGTGGAATAGATGCCTCCTCCTTGACACCATCAACTTTTTTCTGAGCGTCTTCAGGCTTGGGAACCTTTTTCTTGATCTTCTTGACTTTGTCCTGAGCATCATCAGATTTTGGCGCTTTATCTTTCACACCTTCAACATTATTTTGCGCTTCATCGGGCTTTGGTGCCTTTTTCTTGACTTGGTTGACTTTGTTCTCAGCATTTTGTTGCTGAGGTGGCTGTGGAACGCTATCTTCTTGAGGTGGCTGTGGTCGCTTCTTCTTCATCTTTCTGGGCATCTCTCCCTCTTGTGGAGCTGGGGGCTGTGGAGATTCCTGCTGCTGAGGTTGAACTTCTTGCTGTTGCTCTGGTGGTGGGCGAGGGATCTTCTTCTTTCGTCTTGGTGGCGCGTCTTGAGGAGTGCCTTGCTGCCCATTTTGAGGCACGTTATTGTGGTTGTTACTGTCCTCTTGCTGGGGGGCAGGCTTCTTTCTTCTGACCATCTTCTTGCCCGGTGGTGGAGTGGGCATATCTTGTTGCGGTTCGGCTGAAGGCATTTTGTCTTCCTGTTGACTCTCAGGAGTGGATTTTGATAAATTGGAGGGTTGGTCTTTGTGTTTTCGCTGTTTCGGTACCTTTTGCTCGGTAGATTCTGTCACTTCTGAAGTATTTTTTGGTGTACGTTTCTTGATTTCTCCTGGACCGGCACCGGCGGTCTGAGAGCTAAGTTTCTTGGTGGGCTTGCTTGACTTTGCGGTATTGCTGATATCTGACTTGGAAGGGGTTCTAGGAGCTTTAGGAAGATTTGGGGTCGACATAATACTGGGCGTGTCTTGATTGATATACGAAGGATAAAAAAATGAGGAGATAATGCCGATGAATCCCCTAGAGGTCATGAAAGTGGCTAGTGATGTTTGAACCGGTTGAGATTTCTTCCACGAGCAGGATCAATGAGAAGGCTGGAGCCGTGAATGCTTCGATGACGAAATGCATAAGACTACTTTCGCGGGGTACAGGGAGCTATGACACAGTTACAGTATCCGAGAAGGAATCGAGAGCCTGTGCAACAAGTACGGAAGTCCTGCAAATTAAATGATGTACCACAAAGCGAGGGGTTAAATGTGGCGTAAATGCAACAAAGTTGGAAGGAGGAGTTTGAGTGTGGGATCTCGCTGGGGGCTGCAGATCTCGGGGACGGCTGATGACACTGCCTCGAGAATCAGCCGTATTTCACCACACACGAGAAAGTTGGATTCGAGAATTGTATGACGCCACAGATGGTGTGGATTGATGTAAAAGATCCCTGAGTTTATGTCAATCTTGTAAGATCTCCCAAGGCGTCTGTTTTGGGTAACTTTAGAGTAAAATGTTTGATTCTATTTTCCATGCCTGGCTTACACGAGCTACCAAATTTGGAACTCGTTGTGTCACAGTGATTCATATAAAGCATTACATTTTATCGCAATTACGCACCGATGATGATCCAAACAGCTCAAATTTGCACTGAAAAGCTTCCCTTGAGCTCGAACTCTGCAGCCTCGGCCTCGTGCTAGAGCACTAAATACTGCCCAGAAAATAATTAACTAATTACCTTTCAGCGGTCTGAAGACTCGGCACGTAAGAGGTCACATATCAAGGAAAATTTAACAAGGATATAGATGTAGGCAATTGCACTATTCGTGCCGCTGTTGACGCGTTCTGCAAGTCTAGAACATGTCAACGTGGAAAATAGTGTCTACTACAGAATGCCCCGGGCGAAGGAGGTGAAAGAGTCGAGTTATCAACATCCTTAAATTCACACCCACCGGTTACCACGGGAAATTTGCGCCACAACTGGCCCACAAATGTTCTGCAGACTCACAAACTCGTAACCAAACGGGAGAAATGGAAGTTGGAAATTCTCCAATTATACTCGAACTAGCTCGAGGTTGGTAAGTCTTGCCGCATGGCGGACCGTTTCACCACACTTGTTTTACCGGGCGGCCTGTGTGGCTAGTGCTCAAGCTTGCTCCATACCCTTGTGAGACTTGACAGCGACTACCCGGCTTCGACACTTGGCAAAAGTGCAACAAGCGAAGCTAGCTTGAGGCTAGCCATGGGTGACAGGTGTGGCTAGTGAGTTCCTCATCGAGTAGTAGTAAGAGAAATGCAACTTTCAATCGACTTCCAATCAACTTCCAAGATCGGTCGAAACCATAGTTTACGCCTTGCGCATGAGAAATGGTGGGCATGTTTGCTCGAATCCTGATATATCCCCTGTACAAGACACATGTACCCCGCTAATATGATGCTGGAGATCAGCTTCCTCATGCCGTCTTTATTGTAGATCGGGAATAGTTGAATATCTTTGGCACGTTCTGATGAGAGAGCTCTTTGGTGCGACGTAAGATGCTCCCCCCTGGTCATGGATCATAGCTCTTCATCATAGTTTGAGAGGTCCCGAAATCCTCCTGGTGACGTAGCTTCTTATTTGGATCAAGCAGCAGGAAACTTCCATTGCTTTTAGGTTTATATATCTTTGGCCATGCAACAAATGTGATGAACAGAAATCAGTTACTTTTTGATGACCAACCAATTCCTGAGAAATTAAGCTCTTATCATTTGGCAGAAATTTACACCAAACGTTTAGAACAAACATCAACTGAAAACTGAGGAAGTACCAATTTCAAAAAAAATCGCCAAAATGGCGGACGTAGCGAAACCAGATGCACCAAAAATGCTGAGGAAAAAGTCCGGCGTAAACTCGAAAAAGGATGCAGCACAAAAGCAACTCAAATCAAAAGCATCTGATGCAAAAACACAAGCGCCAGATGTTCCAGACGCGAAATCAGAGGCACCTGATGTGAAAGCACCAGATGCGAAAGCGACTAGCGCTCCAAGTCAACTTGAGGGCGCCGACAACAAAACCGCAACCGAATATGAAGATCAATCAGACAGCGGTGTTGACGGACTCACCACCAGCGACGACGATGATGAGGCAAGCGAAGTAGCTCCAGCTGGTAGCGTCAATGCTAAGGGAGATGTCGTTCATGAGGGTGGGAAGATTGTCGGTAAAGTGAGCGGCGAAAATGCTTCTCAGCTTGAAGGCAGCATGGTGGACTTCGAAGGAGATGTCCTCGATGAAGAGGGAAATGTTATTGGACATGCCGATATGGACAGCGAGTCATTGAAGGAGTTGGATCCCAAACCACTTTCAGAAGACGTTGATGAATCTGAGGCTGGAACTACCAATAAGACAGATGTTGCAGGCACTGCAGCAGGGTTGAAAGACAGCACGAAACCAGATGTGGAGGGTTCAGAAAAGCCAGATCTCGACGACACAACAAAAGACTTGAAGGATACTGACAAACCAGACCTTGATGCCACCGCCGAAGACCTCAAGGATACAGACAAAACAGATGTCGAAGGTGGAGAAAAGCCAGACCTTGAAGGCACCGCTAAAGATCTCAAAGATACCGACAAGCCGGACCTCGATGGGTCAGAGAAGCCAGACCTTGAGGGCACTGCAGAAAACCTTAAGGATACAGACAAACCAGATGTAGATAGTGCAGACAAGTCTGGTACCGAGGGAGTTGAGAAGCTCGATGTTGAAGGGTCCGATAAACCTGACATTGAAGGCGCTGATATCCCAGACGTTGAGAGCAAGCTTGATAGCGAGGGAATCCAGAAACCAGAACTCGCTGGCCCATTCGGTGTTCAAGACAATGGAGAGATCACCAATGCCACTGGCGAAGTTATCGGCAAACTCGCTGAGGGTAAACCACAAGATCTTGTCGGTACTTCAATCAAGGAGATTGATGAAGAAGGCAACTTAGTTGCGAAGAGTGGCAGCGTCATCGGGAAAGCCGATCTCATGTCGAACTTGCTAGATAAGGCGGATCAGGCGGATGTCGCTGCTCCAGAACTTCTCGGTCCATTTGGCATTGGAGAGAATGGAGAAATCACTAATGCGGAAGGCGAAGTTGTCGCTAAACTTGCCGAAGGATCAGAACAAGATCTGGAAGGCAAATCAATCAAGGAGATTGATGCAGAGGGACAACTTAAGGATGAAAGTGGCAGTGTTATTGGCAAAGCTGACTTGACTTCTGAGGTCGCAAAGGGTCTCGAACAGGTTGAGGAAGCTGCACCAGAACTCATCGGCCCATTTGCTGTTGATGAAAATGGCGAGATCAAGAACGCTGAAGGCGAGATCGTTGCCAATCTTGCCGAGGGGGAGGATTTGGATGGTAAGACCATCAAGTCAATCGATGAGGAAGGGCAAATCAAGGGTGCTAGTGGCAGCGTCATCGGAAAGGCAGATTTGACATCTGAAGTCCTTCAAGGTCTCGACAAAGCAGGATCACAAGTCGGGTCCAAGCTTGAAGACGCTGCCGATGCTACCGGGGAGGCGGATCCCGAAGCAGAAACTCCTGACTTGTCTCTTCTCAAAGGCATGAAAGTCAACAAAGCTGGCAAGATTGTCGATGCGGAGGGTAATCCACAAGGAGTTCTTGTCGAGGGTGACCCAAAGAAGTTGATCGGCAAAAAGGTTGACGGAGAGGGCAAGATTTGGGATGACTCTGGAAAGGTCATCGGACGTGCTGAACTCCTCCCTGAAGACGAGAGGGTCGCCGAGGTCTCTGCTCCATTCGAAGATTTCCTAGACAACGTCTTGGACGCCAAGGGAAATGTCATTTTCGAAGGCAAGATCGTCGGAAAGTTGATCGAAGGCGATGCCAAGAAGCTCGAGGGTAAGAAGGTTGATGCTGATGGCGATGTGTTGGACAAGAATGGAAACACATTGGGCAAAGCCGAGAGATACCAAGAAGAGGAAGAAGTTCCAGAGGAGGAACAACCCGAAGACCTTTCACAGCTTGAGGGGAAGAAGGTTAACAAGGCAGGAAATGTCGTTGACGACAGCGGCAAGCTATTTGGTCGCGTCAACTCTGGCGTTTTGGCTAAGTTGGTGGGCAAGAAATGCGATGCAGAAGGCAAGATCTGGAGCGACTCCGGTAAGGTCATTGGTACTGCCGAACTTATCCCCTTCGAGGATAGAGACGAAGAATCGACCGCGCCCTTCGAGGACTTCCCGGATGCCACAGTCAATAGCAAGGGCGATGTCATGTTCGAAGACAAGATTGTCGGTAAGTTGATTGAAGGTGACGCCAAAAAGCTTGCTGGCAAAAAGGTCGACAAGGACGGTGAAGTCGTTGACAAGATTGGCAATGTTCTTGGCAAGGCTGAACGATATGAAGAGCCTGAGCAGGAAGAGGCACCAAAGGTTGATCAATCTGCCCTAGCAGGCAAGAGAGTCAACAAAGCCGGAAACGTCGTTGATTCTCAGGGTGAGATCTATGGTAAACTGGTGGAGGGTGACGCTGCGAAGCTCGCAGGAAAGATGTGCGACAAAGATGGTAACGTCTGGAACGAAGGAGGAACCGTTGTCGGTCGTGCAGAGATTGTCCCAGAGAGTGAGCGATCCGGTCAAAAAGAAGGTCCATTCTCAGGATTTGCTTCACCTACAATAACCAAAGAGGGCAAGGTTGCAGATGCAAGAGGAAATATCATCGGAAGACTCATCGAAGGCGAAGCCATGAAGCTTTACGGCAAGGGTGTCGATGCAGATGGTGATGTCGTTGATAAAAATGGCAACACTGTTGGCAAAGCTGAGCGATGGGAAGAGGAGGTCAAGGAGAAGAAGAAGAGCCCAACGGCGGGTCGCAAGATCAACCGTGATGGTAACGTCCTTGATGATGATGGAGATGTCATCGCTAAACTTGTTGATGGCGAGATTGGGAAGTGTATCGGAAAGGAAATTGATGATGATGGAGATATCGTCAACTCCAAGGGTGCAACTCTTGGTCATGTCAGTCTGCTCGATGACATTCCTGCGGAACCAGAGCCAGAACCAGAAGTCGAACCCGAACCGGAACCAGAGGAGCCGCAAGAGACACCAGAAGAAGCTGAAGCAAGAAGACAACTTGAGAATGACCGAAAGTTGGCCAACCAAATGGCATCTGCAGTCCAGAATTGCATCGACAACATCAAACCGATTTTGACAATGATCACCGATGTAACTAGTCCTTTGCCCTTATTGTAATATGAAACTAACGCACACACAGGCTATCGAGTCTGAGGAACGGAAAGATAAAGCAGATCGGGACGAGCAAAAGCTTGTCGACACTGTCAAGCCCCTTATCGAGCAAGCGAGTGGAATTCTACAAGAGGCCAACGGTGTCATCCGTGGCTTGGACCCTGATGGAAGAATTGCCGGTAATGCTAAGGGCAGAGCTGCTTCTCGAGAAGCTACTCCTGAGGAGTATCATCTTGCAGATGTCTTGAAAGATGTAAGAGAGCCCGATCCACTTATCCAAAATAATGTGGAATCGATGCTAACAGAAGATAGTTGACTGAAAATGTCCACAAAACCATCGAGCAAGCAAAGAAGAAGATTGCCGGTATGCCGCATGCCGAGAAGCAATTGAACCCTCTTTGGGCTCTTTTGATGGAGCCTTTGGGTCAGATCCTCGCAGCAGTCGGATTATTGCTGGCTGGTGTTCTTGGTCTTGTCGGGAAATTGGTAAGTCGAGCAACTCTTCTTGCTTATGGTTTGTGCTAACATTGGTTCTAGTTGAGCGGTCTAGGTCTTGGTGGTCTTTTGGACAACCTGCTAGGAGGACTTGGTCTCAAGAATATCCTCGGTGGTCTTGGACTCGGGTTCGTGACTGATTCTCTGACGGGAAAGAAGAAGAAATAGGGTAATGGCTTCTGTAAGGCTGCTGCGTGGCTGTATGATTGTTATGATGAAAATCTTCTTGTTGTAATCTTATGTGGGGGGCTAGGATGGTTTTTGCAAGGCTAAGCGTTTGATTTAGATATTGTAGCGCATGTAATTGAATCAATGATGTTCCAATCAGACTGCTCTCTTTATTTGAAATATAGTGACATTATGGTGAGGAACTCGAAAGGGGTAAAGGAACTACAGGTGATCACGTGATGCCGCGATTTCCCCACCTGCCCAATTTCTTCTACGCCCTTACGCCGACGCGAGATGTGCACTCCTCAGCCACGTCTTACACTCCATATGCAACCACGCCCCACCTACGCCTTGTTGTCAATCCAGACCGGATACATCATAGGAATAAGGAGGATGCATCATGCAATTACCCAATAAATCACGGCCTGACGATCCGCCGATTTTGTGACTTATGACTCTCTAACTAAAGATGGGGTATCTCGAGGCTATATAAGGAGCATCTCCTTCTAGTAGGTCTCGGAAACTACTCATCCACTGATTGATACAGCAAACAGTATAAAGATACAAAGATACAAAGATATAAATATACCACGATTCAACCGTATCTCAGCTTATCGACGGAGGATCTTTTGACTTTCTAGACCTCCATTAGTACGTAACTTTTCCCCTTCAATCGATGTATATCCAACGTCCTAATGACAGTGTAGTACAACATGGCATTCACTCAAGAACTTTCCTCCTCCTCAACTCCAACACGCCGTCCATACCGCGGGTCCTGCCATTGTGGCCTCACCAAATACATCGTCTTCCTCACCCTTCCCCCAGTTGACCCTGTCCCCATCCCCAACCCCTCAAAAACTGTCCGAATCCGCAAATGCAACTGCTCAACCTGCCACAAGATGGGCCTCCTTCATATCCGCGTACCCGCTGCCCACACGGATTTCCTCCTACTCTCCCCAACCACACTCTTCGACGGAGGATTGCGCGACTACAAGTGCTTTGAAGCAGAGACGCACTGGCCGTACTGCGGGACATGTGGCGTCCGCTGCTTTGCTTGGAGCGGGGAGGGCGAGATGAAGGACATGGAGGTTGATGGAGAGAAGCTGAAGGGCTGGGGCAAGAAGAGTGGGGAGTGGAGTGAGGATGGGACGGCGGGGGATGGAGGGTATCTAAGTATCAACGCGATTACGATTGAACCTGGACAGGAGGGGTTTGATTTGAGAGAATGGCATGAGAAGGGCTGGATTGCGTATCTGGAGATGAAGAAGCATTTGGATAATATTGACCCGAGGATGGGGAAGCCGTACCCTGGTGGTATGTATTGATCGAGTGGTTGATACTTGCGTACAGTGGCTTAGAGGAACCTAATGATACTTTTGCTTCGAGGATGGCGAAGATGGGGCTTGTTAGGTCTCTCGTGGTAGCTCTCTTTATTTATTCAGGTAGTTAAGTTTAAATCAGTGCTGATCAATTAAGCTTGACATTCGTGAAACGATTGGGAATTTACCAAGTTGCTTCCAAGCGAAAAAGCCACCGGGCTTTTTATTTAGAGGGGCAAATCCTTCTGTAGGAATGATACTTAGCTTCCTTGAAACACAAGCCCTATGCTTTTAAGAACCGACTTTGATTTCCTCCGCACCTCGGTGGTTGAGACCAAGCCTGAAACGACACGGCACTTTACTTCCTTCTAGTGATTTATTAATACGGGCGTTCTGTTCTCCCAAGGCATCTCCATTATCTCCACCACATAATGCTATATCCCGACCACAGATGAGGCACGCAGTGAAGGAGCGATGTTGAGTCTTTAGTTTTTTTCATTCGCCTGAATTGGAATAATTGTCCTGCTACTTCTTTGGTTCATCCTAGGTACAGTTGATATCCAATAGAGACCTATCCATGTTCGTACATGTCCATTTTGCCGCCTTCCCACTCGGATTTGTGATGTTGACACTCCGTGCAACGATGTTTTTACAAGCCTAGGCAAGAACAAATCGTCAGAGCCCGAGTAGCAACTAAAATTCGGAAGGGAAATAGCTCTTACCTTAGTGCTGCTACAAATGAGAGTGCCAACAATAGGGTCGTACTTTCTTGATGTCCCGGAGAAGTTCTCGAAAGTGATGTCTTCGAAGACAACGGAGGACTACATATCCATATGTTAACCACGGCAGATACTTACTGAACGAGAAATTAAAGTACGATCTTACGGGATTCTGATTACAGAGTGCCTGGTTCTTCTGATTATAGCATTGGGTGAGTTCAATAGCATCTTTAACGCGAATCAGTCACGAACCCCAGATTGGAGATTTGATAGCTTACAGTCATCTCCTGTATTGTGCATGGTGTCATAAGTCACGTTCCGTACATAACCTGTTCCACCACCGGCGTTTGTGACGGTGCTTCCAGGAGCAACTCCAGGCCAGACTTTGATCCTAGCAGCATCCGAAGATGAAATCATTGTCGCGTTATAAACATAGACGTTCTCTGACACATTGTTAGATATTTGTTCCTCATAAGCACTGAATCAGGGACCATACCAACAATATCTACTTGGCCAACGTATTGACCCAAAGAACCGACGGATATTCCGTGAGAGCCGCTGCACAACAAGTTTTGAACAATTATATTCGTGCTGTTTGGTTTAAATGAGACGCAGTCATCTGTGTTGTATATCCTTGAATTCTGAATCGTGATCGAGTCAGATCTATAGGTATCCCAGCCATCTTTATCCTCATGTTAGAGTCGGCAGAGTTATATGGATGGAGAAGTGTTCTACTTACCTGAGTTCTTCACAGGACTGCTACTGTTAGAAGCAACACTGAGATCCATATTGTCAAAAATGACATCTGAGCTGTTCGCTACGAATTGAAACCAATTTGGGGTATTCACCAGCTTCAAATTACTTACAGTGCCTCCCTCGAGACCTATAATCCCCAGAAGCATCGGCCTTCGAACAGTAGGGTCTACTGCCATTCGATCCCACCAGACTTGACCATTACCATTGAGAGTTCCACCGCCGTAAACATTCACATCTCGGCCACCTATTTGCCAAAATATGGAGGCATCTTGATATGCATACTTGATGGAATTCGCAAGCCAGTAATTAATATCTGGCGTGAAATAAATCGTCCCTTGAATGACGATGTCGATGGAATCGAGGAAGGTCAAGTCAAGACCTGTGCCGATTGTATATACTAGGTCTGAGAAGACGATAGTGCCACCGTGGTTGCATGTATTGACCGCCTTGAGAATGCTCTTGCTGTCATCTTTCCCATTTCCCGCTGCTTTGACTCGACAGATCTTAGTCGGATCTCGAGGAGGGGAATGTGGGTGAGATTTTCCATGTGAGTGGGGGAATGCTATTGGGATTGGACGTGGGGGAAGGTCTCTGAGAGGAACAGCAGCGAGAGCTTGAAGACTGAACAGTGATGTTAGAGAAAAGACTGCGAGACTGTGAGAAAACTTCATCTTGAATCAAGTCCCAGGGAATCAAGGTGGGGAAAGAGGATGAATTTCAGAACACTCGGAATTGAAAATGTATCTCACGTGAGGCTCTTGTTTTTTACCTTGACGACAGTCCACCCTTATCCTAAGCTTACGGTTGATCGTTCCCATCTAAGACCTCGCAGCTACTCAAGTGGACCTGTTGCTCTACAGGACATTGCAAAATTTGGCCGACAACCCCTACGACCTAGCTCAGATTTTCCACCAAAGATGAGATCTCTTAGAATCACTACTCATGAAATATCCACTGGAATTATGCTAGTATCTCTCCTTATGCAGGAACATCTGTGGACGTGAGGTCTTGCCGGTAGTTGTCCTTTAGGCTGAAATATATCTCAGCGCATAAGCCACTGAAGCTTGTCCCTGCCCCGCGTTCTGTCCCCGCAATCTGGGGTCGACGCTAAAATCTGGAATCACCGGAGACTGCTGATAGTTTTTCCACCACTAAATGGCCACAATCTTTGTGGGCATATCTCCAAAGTTTGACATTCGGCTTGAACCAATGATCCCCCTTCGGAAGAACTTCAATTGTGGTTTACAGAGCTAGAGAAAATTAATCAAATGCATCTTTTGTGCCCCAAATCTACCTTATATCAGAATGGCTGCCAAGTCTCTATTCATTTTGTGGCCAACTGAGCCAACTGAGAATCGTTCAATATTCGATATTGTCCCTTAAAGGATGATCGTGATCTCAAAGACCTCCTTGGTCTTGCCTTTCATTTCCTACCTCCAGGTCTTCCTCGTCCAGGCCAATCCTAACCATCCGACGATCTACAGTAAATGCCAACAACCATCAAGAAATCCTCTTGAGGGTTGTCCTCCAAACACTCTACTCGTCTCTTCAAATCATAGGAACGCCCACTTCAGCACCATTCAAACTGCCATCACGTCACTTCCCAATGATACGAGCTCACATACAATCCTTATTCTTCCAGGAACGTATACCGAGCAGCTCAATGTAACACGTGCTGGCCCTCTTACTCTGCTCGGTCAAACCACACACTCCACTCAGCAGAGTGAGAACAAAGTGACAGTCGTCTGGTCCGCCGCAAATGTCAATAAGAGTTACACGGACAATGCATTCACCTCAGTTTTAACTGTGGCGCCGAATTTGAATGCTAGCTTGACAGGCGCTGGACCTACGGGTTATGCTGTGCCAGAAAATACACCATTTGGGAATATCGACTTTCGAGTTTATAACATCGATTTCAGGAATTTATACTCGGAGACCAGTGTTGGGCCTTCACTCGCGGTCAGTGTAAGTAGAGCGAATGCAGGGTTCTACTTCTCTGGGTTCTATAGCTATCAAGATACTGTGAGTCTCTGTATCCAGCTTTGGGGATTGAGGATACTTACTTTGAACCAAGGTCTACATCGGCAAACTTGGAAATACCTACTTCTACAACAACACCATAGCCGGCCAAACCGACTTCTTGTATGGCTTCGGCACAGCCTGGTTCCAATCTTCTCTGCTCTCCATGCGGAACTGTGGCGGCGGCATTACAGCGTGGAAAGGCACAAACACAACTTTCCCTAACAAATACGGTGTCTACATCTCTTCATCGTCTGTGCTCGCGTCCAACTCATCCATCGCCCCATCAATTGTAGGGAAATGCTTCTTGGGGAGGCCATGGAACATTCAGCATCGAAGTGTATTTATGAACACTTACCTGGATGCAAGTATCAATAGTGCTGGGTACAAGAAATGGAGTAATGTTCCGGCGACGGATAACTTTGGGAATCAGACGGTCATGGCGGAGTATGCGGATTTTGGCCCCGGATTTAATTATACGGGAAGGATAGCAGGTGGTGTAGCGATTGAGTTTAACAAGGAGCAAGTGAAGAAGTATGCTAGACCACGGGATGTGTTCATGAGTGAGAAGGGGGAACAGCCATATGTTCAGTGGATCGACCGGGAATATTCTGTGTAGGCGTAATGGCTGAGGATCTTATAGACCACTGTTCTGTGACATTTCAGAGTCCGCTTATGCCTAGATTTTTGGAGAAGCGACTGATGATTGACCCCTTACTTGAGTACTTCAAGATATTCAAAGAGGATGTGTTGTGTGAAGTTCGAGCCTGAACAACAAAGGAGCGCAATTGATTATAGAGCATCGAGAAAAGTGCGATCATCATGGCATATTATTTCTATCTTGATTTAAATCATTTTTTGAGCTTGTCCTGCACTCGTGAATACAACCTGCTCGTTCCCTACCACGGACTATGATGAGGTTAGAAAGGTCCCCTCGAGCATAATAGTAGGGGTGGCAACTTACTGTCAATACATTTCCAATACCAGTAACTTCACCACTAGCTTGAGCACCCATGACATTTGCGTAATTGTCAGCCATCAGTTGAACACCAGTCACGAATCCCTGTCCGTCGAAACCGCAATGCCCGCCCCCATTAGGTGTATTGTCAACAGTTTGCAGCGTGCCAATCGTAGCAGCATCCAAACCGGCATCGGTGGCAAGCTGTTCATATGCTGCAACGCTCGCTGGTATGGCATCTTGGAGCAAGGCAAGCTCATCTTTGGTAGATTGGAAATGAATTCTGTTGTTGGCGATCATAGTAGCAGCATCGACTACGGCGACTTGGGGAGCAAGAGCACCGCAATTGAGTTCCACTCCCGTTTGGTATTGAGCGCCAAATGCTGGCATAAAAAACCCAGAGAGCATAAGCGATCCACCCGAGACACCCATGAAAAAGACATTAGTCTTGTCGAAAGCTACATCCTGCGGAAGTTGTGTTTGGATGAGTTCGTTGACTGCAGCAGAGTGTGCAACGCCATCAGTTCTGTCGAGTCCTGATCCACCTCCCCAAAATAGGTTTGGATCTGGTGCAAGTATTGCCACACCCATCAGGTTGTTCTGGACGGCTTGATTGGGGAAGTCGAAGAAGGATTGTCCACCATCACCATGCAGAAGTACGTTGAGGCCTGCGGTTCCATTTGCACCTGCTGTTGCGGTACCGCCAGTGACTCCAGATTCCGCGGTGAATTGATCTGCTGGACCACTGATTTTGTATCTGAGTGACAAGCCACTAGTTATGTTAGTACCCGGAAATTCATATAGAGATAGGTGCCGTACTTTATGTTGACGGTTTTATCAAGGATAGTAGATCCATCCGTAGCTGCTGTGATCTTGGTTGCAGCGGCTCCAGCTGTGGCACCACCAGCTGTAGCACCAGTTGCTCCTCCCTTTGATGTAGCTCCGCCTTTTGTTGTTGCTCCATTGCCCTTGGTAGTGGCGCCATTACCGTTGCCGTTGCCATTCTTTCGTCTCTGAGGGGCAGCATCTATTGGAATCGCAAGGAGAAGTAAAAGGAAGAATGAGAGGATCCCAGCCCATTTGTTAGAAGTTATTGCCATGATGAAGGTAAACGTCCAGCGTCGAAAAGAAGAGAAAAATAATATTAACAAGTGACTGGACGAAAAATTGGACCTCAACTAGCAAACTCCGACAACAGAAAGAAGAGGAAATTTATGGGATGAAAGACCTTCAGAGTTATATTCTCCACATTGTTGAATTGTACGATCGTCAATGCTTGAGCTAGTCGTCTGCGAGTTTGAGCCCCAAACTGCCAAGTCCGTTTCCTGAAGGTGTCTTTTCAGGGGAGTGTTGCAAGCTCGCCTCCCAATCACCAAGCGAGGTTTGACTTGGCAAGCTTGGATGAACTCGATTTGGCAGCAAAGACTTTTGGCGCTGACAAGCTCATCGGGATTAACGGAGATCAGGCTTAGCAAATAGCGAGGGCCCATGTCGAGACCGTCGATCAACGTTTTGTTTTGGTTCTGTTGTTTTGGGCGTGGCGCAAAATAAGAAAGGATCAAGCAGGGGGAGATTCAGGAGACGAGCTTTGATGTCATGCACGGGCCAGGTAATTTATCACGTGATCTTCCAAGCATTAGTCCAACATCAAGTCGACAATAGCTTCACATTTGACTCGAACATCGCAACACAGCGCTTCAACGAACTGCGGTCCGCTCGAGTAACATGCATCTTAGTGTGCGACTCTGGTCCCGCGCCCAAAGGCTAGCGAAGAAAGAAAAGAATACTATCGCGAAGGATAGACCACATTCACAATGGACGGAGCTTGCTCAACATCGGCTTTGTCCCATCCCCAATTCAAGTTGTATCAAAAGCTAAATACAACGGTCCAATGCCACTCACGAGCCAGCAGAAATGAAGTGTACTAGTAGGTGCCAACTCGCCATCCAGGATTCCACCATCACGAGATCCGGCCATCGAACTCGATGCCCTCAAAACCCCTCTACCACATTGCTGCGAGTCCGACAATACCAGATAAAACGATGACTTCGATGCCCATCCATGAGTATAGAAGATTTGCGCCAGCATTGGTGGTCACAAGAGGCTTCGAAGTCGAGGTCGAAGCATTGCTTGGTTTTGCGGATGAAGGACTTGGTTTGGCAGTACCAGTACCATTTGTTGTAACAGCTACGGTAGAGGTCGTTGACTTGGAAGTAGGACCAGCTACTGCTGATGATGCGGCAGAGGCAGCAGATGGCACCTTAGGGGCCATGCCAGATGTTGGCGCTGGAGTCAGCTGAGCAGAAGTCTTTGTGAAAGGAGTTAGCTCATTATCATTCAAGCGAATGTGAAACACATACTGCGCTCTGTGCTACTGTCAACGCAGCAAGCTCGAGAACTATAAGCGATGCAGAGAACTTCATATTGCTGATTTGGTTGGTAGAAGAGTCTGGTCGGGTTATTTGGTCAAGACTTTTGATGGGGAAGCAACGCGTACAGAAGAACATTTATAACATACTTCTGTTCTGTGGGGTGGCCTTTATGAAATAGTGGTGACATGGGAAGCATACGGGCATATGGCTTCTCGCTAACTTCGGCATTAGTTCAAATACGAACTTAGATGGTGTTTGGTGGCGTTGTGCGATACTTTCATGTTGGAATAGCCGTCTGATGGCTGCCGCACATTACGACTGCCAGAGTCGCTGTTTCCTCAATGTCAGACAATGATCTGATTTGTTGTAGTATACATAAGGTTGTTGTGTTATTTGTTCCAAAATTCATGTCATTGTAGAGGGTTCGATAATTGTCAATGGGAGCATCAAGTGTGATGTTCACAGAAAAACAATAATCTCTGTTTACCCTTGGCACTCCATAATCATTCCAGAATGTGGGGTAATGCGTGTAAGGAAAATGGATGTGTTAATTTAATTGAATTGCGACAAACTTTGTTGGGTCAATACTTTACCCAGGGGATAAATTGTTGTTGGCATCAGCCTAACAAGATCATCAATGGTGCTTGACCATGTCATATTGGAGATGATTTCCAACTTCGCTTATACCTCTGCATACGCTCTCGAGGGTTCTTCCACCCCCCACAGTGTTGGCTAGGTATTTCATTTCTAACAAGTCAGGATTAGCCACCCGTGCGATCGTCCTCACAAAAGGGATCAAGGAAGTTAAGCTACCACTATTTGATCAACCCTATACCTTCTATTATATTATAAAACCTCACTGCAACATGTTAAGCTGATCCAGAAACATGATCAGTGGCAAGACCACTCCGTGCGAAAGCCTCGTCCATCTTTCAGCCATGTAATTCTCAGTTCATATTGCTCGTTCGCTAGAGCCGTAGGCCAGGATTCTACGAGCCCAAACTCTTGAAGCAAATGGCTTTCGGTACCTTCTAGCATACGACAATCCTCGAAAATCTTTTCCGCTTCTTGAGTTAACTCATCGTCTAGCTACCCTAAGCGAGATTTCCAACATTGACAGTGCATCCAGGGTATTGCACCTTTCTTTCTTGGCTTCGGCCTATATAATCTGCCAAGGGCTTATTTTGCTCCTTGTCAATCACATTCCTCAAGCAGCCTATAATTGTTAGCGTCTCGGGATCAACCCGTCCATAGTCTATTTTTTTGGAGGGGTAGTGTTACCATAATCCTAAACTTCCCCTTTACAGACTCTGACCGCCCATTTAATTGAGCAGCATTAAAGCTGCTGAATTTATTCAGATCAGTTCTCTGGATACCAGGATTGATGAACTTCTTAATGTCCATAGTGACTTGGTGAGCTGAGAGACGCACGAGCTTCGCGGCTTGAAGCTCGAGGGGATTAGCAGCTTCATACCGTAATTTTCACCCATATCGAAGCAAAAACCTCTCGAAATTCTTGGTGAACTTTTCAGGTCCGACTTTGGAAATCGTGGTTGCGTAGAGGAGTTGGAGATCACTATTGAGGAGATCGATAAGTTCAGAGAGAGCACTGAAATCGAAGCCGCTAATTAAGGGTTGAGATGATACAATGGATTCGTTTTCGGAGAAGATGCTTTCCACATCAATCATGCCGTCGTACATATCGTGGTAATTAGATTCAGGAATCGAGGAAAGCGATAGAAGAAGGGTTGGATGAGAGATGAACTAGCTTGATCATCTAGCACCGCATCAGGGAGGCTGCCTTTCCCTGAGTTCTACAACCAGAGCAGCAAGCCCTCTTTGTCTATTTCCGACCTTTTCACTGGCAGATGGAGTATACTCTACTTCGAGGCAATCTTTCTAACGAAGCATTTGATGCTAAGTTCTTTTGTTTGATGGGGTCTCAGCCCTTTAGGAAACTAATTGCAAGGATAATTTAGGCAGTCTGGGAGTTCATACTCCCAGCAACGATATGCCCACATATTTTACCAGTATCTGTATTGATTATCAAAGACCCCAAATCTCCAGGATTCAGGGGTCCATTAAATGTAACCGTAAGCGTCTCTCAAAGGTTTACGTTTACCAGAAGCTGTATATACGATACTCTGTAATTTAAAGTTCCGGAGAGGAGACCTGTTGATCCAGTTACCGTAACTACTGGCACATCATTTGGGGGCGTAACTGTGCAGCTGTCTCCCACGATAGCTCAGGGAGACTATCCAATGTGAGACTAGGGTAGTCTGCAAATTCAATTAAAGTGTATTCCAGATCATCTAGGGTCAATTAAGAAGCACCGGGCACTCTAATAGGAGATATGTCTTCACCAGATGGAGAAAACGGCTACCGAGTACCCCATCCAAAGTCACTTTGCCTTTCATTAAAGTTTGAATTCGCAATGGAATATGAGGCTCCAGTAGGGAGGAGATTTTTTTTGAAAAGGATTCAGAAATACGGAGGTTCAAACTTTCTAGGTCCACATCCACGTAAATTCCACCATGAAAATAGACTTTGGGTGGCGAAAACACAGCAATCATACTTCCACTACTCGTAAAATCCAATTCTTCATCATATACTTCCCCACCAGCACGATGAAAGCTACCAAATTCGAAACCCTCGTCATCGCTTGCTTCTGCGCAATGTTGGGATTTAGATGAGTTTTGAGGATAGAACGCATGCGCTACGGTGAAGGACAAGACCTTTCCGACAAAAGAGATGATATCACCAACTGTTGGCTTCAAAGAATTTTCGGTCCAATAACCGTTCAATTTGTGTACAGTTGCATGGCATTGATCTTAGTACTTTTGTCCAAATCGATTGTAGAGCCATGGCATACAACAAGTTGAAGATTAGATGCATTCATGGCAGCTTCAGCACTTATCTTATCCTCACCTGTGAGAAGTTGAGATAATCCATGACATGAGGTGGAAATTGCCACTGTCCAGTTTCAAATCCGGAATACTCGTCGAGAAGTCCGCTTTTCTTTCGGGTCTCCATAGATAACTTTCTCGACCCAGACTTTCTACAGGAAAACATGATGTGTAGAATTGAAGTATGGGGCTTATTCTGATCATGAACATATCAAAGATAATTTGACTCGAAGATGGCAAAGGACCACAAGTACGCTCTAGAACAGTCGAAATTTGAGTTCTGAGTTCTTCGAATATTTATTGGACGGGACCTTTGGCCTCCCAAACACTGTAATACCCCTTCAAGGCATAATATGTCCCCACTGATGCTACGGAGTTGTTTCATTTCGCCTTGGGCCTTTTCAAGAAGGATATCTGACTTTGGATTTGACTAAATGTGCCCTTATGAACAGGATAATTATTCTGTGGAATCGGACCAATACCGGAGCTTAACATATGTGAAGGTGTGAGAACACTGCCGACAGGCTTAGTCGCAACTATAGTCGGGTTGGAGAGTTGCTGCAACGGTACGGATATTGTGGGGATCGAAACTTTTGTAAAAGAGGAACTTTAGGATATATCTTTTATGGCAGACAACTCGAGCCTGATTCTCTGTGCATCAAGGGTAAGGATTGTTGAATTACATTGTAACGAGAGGTAGTTATACATCTGGGCGATTTCTTGGGGACGTTGCGCTGCTCTCAGAGCTCAGTCATATTGAAAGTTGCACAAAAGAAATAGCAAGTGTTGGAATCTATTGAACGAGTCGACATGGTTTTATTGATTGTTCAAGAATTGGGCAAGTTCAGTGCAGGCTTTCCACGAAGTTGCAATTCGGTAAATTGATCGAGAGAGTGATAGATTTAGCCACCACAGGCGGACACCGCCTCAATAGCGAGCCTATGACGGCCGCAGAAGCCTGAAAGGCAGTCCCCAGAGCGCTCACACTATCTCCGTCCTTATAAAATTGGCCCTAGAACCTGACGTTTATGAGACAATTACCCGAGCCCACAGCAAGATGATTCCTGAAACAGCGTGATACATTTGTGGCTTACCGCTGGAGATGTCTACCTATCACTTCTATGACACTAGCCTCTCAAACGAAAAGAGCAATCATTCTGAAGGTGAGGATTCCTCGGTCCTTGCGAACATTTTTCAGATCTAAACGGCAATGTAATTAAACGGGTTGCTTCTAGAACACCCACGTACCCTCTCACACCTAAGAACAAATCGTTGAAAATCTATGGAGAAGCACAACCTCTGAAGCCTTTCTACTATATTTTCAATACTATGCTGAACAATGCCAAATTGTATTCTGAATGCAAATTTGATATTTAAGTATTACTCCTTCGTACACTGCCGTCCAGCCACGTTTAATTATACCGATGAGGTAAATGGTAACTCCCTGTGGATTCTGTTACTAAGTGGGTTCCAAAAATGTCTGTTATAGAGAGAGCCAGGAATAATCTAAGGGCTATCTTGGGACTTGATTAAAGAATTCCACTACCAAGTTGAAGACTCGACAAATAATATTTCTGATATTAGTTGCCGCCAGCCTCTGTTAGAATTTCAATTACACTGGAACTTCGAAGCGTTGTCCTGCCGACTTACATTCATTGCTATCTTACGACGTAAGAATGATGCAATTTAGCAATAAAGTGAGAATTCAAAATATTAATACAGCTCTAGATATTTGCTTTTCATACCATCCTCAGGGTCTCGAACTAAGTAACTGGGTGGCACTTGCGCACGGAAAAAGAGAAGGTCACGTGACTAGATAACTCGGTCAGGTGTCTTAAATTTTACCATATGCGTTCCTCATTTAGATGCCTCGGCGCAACTATTCGTGGAGTGTGATCACGTCATGAAATTCCTGTGTAACATTTTCTGTTATTTTTCGAACATATAACACAAACAATCCACCACTCTTACTATTGTCTGCCAAGCGCATTTCCACCTCACTACAGTCAGCTTCGCTCGCTTGAATGATCCTAGCCACAAACCAATCAGTATGACTACTTCGTCTCCTCCTGCAACGTTCAGGGCCTGGCAATACACATCAACTAGCGGAGGCATTTCTAAAAACCTCAACATCAACACTTCGGTTCCTCTCCCCAAGGCCAAGTCGAATGAGCATATTGTCAAAATTATAGCTGCAGCTCTCAATCCTGTCGACTACAAGCCTGCCGAAATCCCTGTGGTTGGCCGCTTGATAACGGGGAAAGTTGCAACACCATGCATCGACTTCTCCGGCATCATTATCACACCAGCCGCAAATTCTCCTTTGAAATATGGCCAACCAATCTTTGGTTTAACTTGTAAATCAGCAGTCGCTGGTGGTGGACTCTCTGAATACGCGGCAATCGACGGGACGAGCGTCGCAACAATTCCTGAAGGTGTCGACCCAGTCCAAGCTGCCGGAGTAGGTGTCACTGGTCTAACAGCATATCAAACAATTATTCCATATGCCAAAGAGGGAGATTGGATATTTATCAATGGAGGATCTGGTGGTACGGGATCATTTGGAATTCAAATGGCGAAGGCATTAGGATGTCACGTGGCTACTAGTTGCTCGACTGCTAATATTGACTTCTGTCGAAGTCTTGGTGCGGATAATGTCTTTGATTATAAGAAGGGCGACTTGGTCGAACAGTTGATTGCCAGTGGACAGAAGTACGCCCATGTCATCGACAATGTGGGCACAGACGTGCATTTGTACTGGCGAAGCCATGAGTACACGACACCGGAAGCTAAATTCGTAATAGTTGGGGGTGAAATCTCTCTTAATGCAGTGGGTGGAGCATTAGCACGGATATTTAGACCTGGTGTCCTGGGCGGTGGAAAGAGAAAGCTGATAGCATATTTTACGAAACCAGACAGTGTAGAGCTAGGGAAGATTGGCGACTGGATGAAGGAAGGGAAAGTGAAGACTATCATCGATCAGGTGTTCGACTTTGAGCAGGCAAGGGAAGCATTTGACAAGTTGAAGACAGGTAGAGCCAGAGGAAAGATTGTTGTTGTGATCGATTCGAAATTCGAGAGGAAGTAGAACAAAGTTTTACAATAGTACCTTGAAGTTAGATATCCTTTGATGCGGATTTCGTCAAAATCGAGCTGTTGTTATTTGATTTTCATATTCTTCACCATGCGGAAATAAGGAATGTAATACGACCCCTCGGTTTCATCTGGCCATACCCGTCTAATTGAAGGGTTTGGGCTTTGACGGTTTAAGTGATCCTAAATCCCAAAAAATTACCCGTGATCTATAATATATCGGGATTACTACGGGCTTTAAGCGAACATGTATTCTTAGGTTTCCTACCACTAACGCCTCCTTCTCTTGTTTTATAAAGTGTTCAAAAGCAACTTGCTAATTTTATGCTCCTCAGACAGTGGCCCGCTATTGAACAATTCAATGGGAGAGTGCTTCTACAATTCCACAGTGAACTCACTGAGGGGATAAAAACCCCGCCCCCACGGTACGCGCCGACCCACAACGCGTCGATCAATCCTCGCGACAGTGAAGGAACACGCACTTGTCCATTCCGGCTGCACCCCTGAATTTTAATTAGTCGAAGATCAATTTGATTGCCTTGCAGCGCTATGCTGGCATTGTCATGGTTTATTAAAATGCAGCGATAGTCCTGTTACAAGCTACGCTCGTGTGCACTAGAACGGACTTTGAATTTTCCGTCATAGTGAAGGCGAGGAAGTTGGCCATGGCAATGATGTGCCAGTACCCAGTACACCCCGCCTCTAGTGGATCTTTACATTTAGCCATTGTCACTCTTCAGCATGATTTTTCCGATATGGTTCGAGATAACTTGGGAAGCTGGTACGAGTTTCTTGGACTTGGAGTACTAAACCTATAAGAAGAGCGATGAAAGTCGCGTTAGGACGACGGCGTCAAATTTCGAGTCTTCTATTACTCCCGCTACATATATTCATTGCCTAGTGGAGTTGTTTTCTTTCCATAATGAGGTCTGTTTCGTTGCTCGCGACTACTCTCGTGCTCGCAGTTGCCCAAGCTGCCAGCAATGATTCTTCTACGCCCTTGTACAAGAATCCCCAGGCGACCGTCGATGATCGAGTGGCAGACCTGCTCTCTCGAATGACAATAGAAGATAAAACAGCACAATTGATTCAAGGAGATATCTCGAACTGGATCAACACCACTGACAATACATTCAATGCTACAGGGTTGGCGTGGAATATGGAAAAGCGAGCAGGTCAATTTTATGTTGGATACCCAGTTCCTCAACAATGGATCGCGGATGGCGTGAGAAAGGCCCAAAATTATCTGGTTCAAAACACGACATTGGGTATTCCTGCATTCGTGCAGAGTGAAGGTATCCACGGGTTTTTGATTGGAAACGCCACCATCTTCAACTCCCCAATTGCCTACGCATGCTCCTGGAATACAGAATTAGTGGAAAAGATGGGTGCTGCAATTGCTCAAGAAGCACTAGCTCTTGGTGTCAATCAAATCTTCGGTCCACTAGGAGATCTGGCTCGGGAACTTCGGTTTGGTCGAGTTGAAGAGACCTTTGGAGAGGATGGACATCTTTCGGGCGAGGTGGGCTATAGTTATATCAAAGGCATGCAGGCGGGGAATGTGAGCGCCATGGTGAAGCACTTTGCTGCATTTGGTGTACCGGAACAAGGCTTGAATACCGGCCCTGTACATGGAGGAGAACGAGAACTTCGGACGACTTACTTACCTTCATACAAACGCCAGATCATGGGTGCCGGAGCATATGCGATCATGACGGCATACTCATCCTATGATGGAATACCTCTAGTCGCGAATCATCATATCTTGACTGATATATTGAGAGATGAATGGGGATATAAGTAAACAATGCCTCGCGTAGTGTCATGATTGAAATACTGAATTTATCTAGGTATTGGGTGACTAGTGATGCAGGAGGCACGGATCGTTTGTGCGGTTCCTTTAAAATGTGCCAGTCGAAGCCCATAGATAAAGAAGCCGTCACACTCTATGTAAGTACCTAGCACGTCTCCTAATATAGATTGATTCTAACGGGCATACCAGGCGCTGCCTTCAGGTAATGATGTTGAAATGGGCGGTGGCTCCTACAACTTTGAGAAAATTCCAGAACTCGTGAAGGCTGAAAAGTTGAGCCTGGATGTCGTTGACACTGCCGTCTCACGCCTGCTACGCGCTAAATTTGCAATGGGCTTGTTCGAGAATCCATATTTAGGAGTGAGCTCAAATCATACTACTTCATCTGCGATTCACACCCCGGAGAATATTGCCTTAGCTCGTCAGCTTGATGCTGAATCTATCGTGCTTCTTGAAAACCACGGCGAGACACTTCCATTGTCAAAATCAGCGAATGTGGCTGTGATTGGACCGATGGCCCACGGATTCATGAATGTAAGGCTGGATGTTCCGTAACTTTCATCCTATACTAATCTGAGGCAGTATGGAGATTACGTTGTCAAAAATAGTTCTGCCCGAGGGGTGACACCTCTCGATGGGATCAAGGCGACAAGCAAAGGAAGTGAGAAGGCCCACACCCTTTTTAATAAGCACAGTACTAATGACCTTAGTTGTGACATATGCTAAAGGCTGTGAGCGCTGGTCAAATGATGAATCCGGCTTTGCAGAAGCGGTTGCTGCAACTTTAGCTGCTGATGTCGCCGTGGTCGTTGTTGGTACTTGGTCTGTACGTATTATCATTTCTTATTGACGCAGCAATCCAGCTAACAACTTTGTCAGCGTGATCAATTCGAACTCTGGCAAGGCTTGAATGCCACGACTGGAGAACACGTTGATGTTGCATCGCTGAATCTCGTCGGTGCTATGCCACATCTCGTCAAAGCTATCATCGATACGGGGAAGCCAACAGTGGTGGTGTTTTCGTCCGGCAAGCCTGTTACCGAAGCCTGGATATCCTCAAGTGCTTCTGCTCTTCTTCAGCAATTCTATCCGTCAGAAGAAGGTGGCAATGCGCTTGCTGATGTTCTTTTCGGCGATGTAAATCCGAGTGGCAAACTTTCTGTTGGAATACCTTACGATGTTGGCACTCTACCGATCTACTACGATTACTTGAACTCTGGTCGTGTTGATGGATCTCCTGATGTGGGAAAGATATACGACAATGGGACCATCGCTTTCGGACATTCATACGTCTTGAACGACCCAAATCCATTGTATGAATTTGGCTACGGTAAATCTTATTCGAACTTTCTATACTCGAACATCACACTATCCAAGTCGAATGTTACAGCTGCAGATACCATCACGGCATCTATTCAAGTTACGAACAATGGGACTCGCGATGGTGCTGAAATCGTGCAATTATACGTCCAAGATGTGATTGCAAGTGTTGTGGTCCCGAATATTCAGCTAAAGGGTTTCTCGAAAGTCGCGATTGTGGCGGGCGAAACGAAGACGGTTGAGATTCCGTTGGTAATCGCAGACCTTGGGCTCTGGGATATTAATATGAAGTATATAGTAGAGCCTGGTGACTTTGTTATTTTTGCTGGAAGCTCGAGTGCAGATCTAAGGGCAAATGCAACTCTGACCTTAGGGGGATAATGTCTACTATACTTTTTTTAACATTTCTAAAATTGCAAACTTCGCAGTACCTCTAGAAGATATGAATTAATCTATAGAAGAAATTAAATTATGTTCTCAGGGTTTACAGGAAGATAAATCTGACGGAAATATTTGTCGCGGATAGTGCGGGACCACTATAACGATTTAGGAATAGCCCGCAGGGTATCATCTCTGGATAGTCGTTGATGTTTAGTCGTTAAGTGGATGAAGTAGTAGTCATGTGATATTCACCTGGAAGTAAGTCGTTACAGCAATAGTAAAGTGAGCAAGACAGTCAAGTACGAAGTTCCTAACTAAGTAGTTGAAGGCTACGATAACTATGATGTCGACAGCGCGGGCAGTACTAAAGTAAATCCGAGGCTTTATTACGACCTCTTTATACAATAATTAGTTTGATCTATTTTAGCTTATAAAATATATCGTAGATTGGAGGTATAGCTACGAACTAAAAACTATAAATGAGGGTTATATAACTATCTATAGATTACAGCTATCCACCCCTAATGGCTCGCGCGGATTTAAAATTCAACTTCTAGTACACTTCCAAATTAGACGAGAGCAAAAATAAAGATTCTCTTAGCTCCTACACAAAGTCTGTGCTGAAACAATTATTTCATTAGGTCATGCACCAAATGTACTAGCCATTCCTTTGCTTACTCATACCCACCCATTTTAACCTTCTGTAGCACTGTAGCAAACTTTGAACTCAGCGCATACAGAGTTAAAATCATTAAAATCACCACATAACTGCATTCTGCGTTATTGTTTCATCAACAGCAAAGTTTCGGAAGGCTTAATGACCGTGTCTTGGTCAGCTAAAATCTTTACGTACATAAGTAAGACGTCATCTGTCATCTCGAATTTCACATCATATCAGATAAAACTCAGCCTCATTCATAGAAGTTGATACAAACAACACTATTTGGCGGCTCGTAATTAGACGATACATGGCACCTATACTCAGGCTAGTGCCAATACTAGCGTGCTGTATCTTGCCCACGCTTCAACACCAACATTCGGCACCGCGGGCTTTAGACGATGAGACGACGTTATCTATCGCTGTCGTAGGCGCTGGCATCACAGGAGCGTCAGCAGCATACCACCTCTCGCAGCTATATGAAAACAAAAGGATCAAAGTAGCCATCGCCATCTTCGAAACCGCGTCTCAGGTCGGAGGCCGCCTCCAGTCTCAACCTTACATTGGCAACTACGTTGCCGAGAAAGGTGCGCCGCACTTCTCCCAGAATAACGACTGCTTGGTCGGTGCAGTAGATACTCTCCACCTGCGTAAGAATCTGCATGTCTCAGGTGCAACAACTGTGACACTGTGGAACTGGAATGGCACTGGGACTGGTACTGAGACTGGTAGTGAACTTCTCTTTGGCGGACAGGGCCTTGGATGTAGTGTTGGTATTGAGACTGGAAACTTACGCGACCTTGTGGAAAAGGGAAGAAAAACGTTCTTCCCTCCCTGTTTAATGCAAAAAATCGTCACTAGGGCCACTGAGGAGCTTAAATCATGGACTGCGAGGCTCTGGAGATTTGGCATCGTGGCTCCCTGGAAAGTGCGCTGTGCCGTTACTGAGGACTTGGGTAAGTGGAAAAAATTCGCTCAGGCACAGCATTTCACCAGCTTAAATGCAGAGTTGGCCAGGATCGGTCTGTCTGGTCGTTCTCTTGGGTCCGCTGCGGATTATGTAGATGTTACAGAGTCCTTCGCTCACTCACAAATCGAACCATGTACCCGTGCCGGTTTTTGCCAAAATCTTGACCAGCTGCGTGGGCTCAGTACTGCTATCTCGAGTGACCCTGGACATATCATATCACTTTGGGAGGGCAACGTAAAACTTGTCGAGAATATGATAAAACAATCTGGCGCTGTCGTTAGAACAAACTCCCAAGTCACGAATATCAAGCACGGGGGGCATCGAAGTTACCAAGTCGAGATAGCTCAGGACGTGGATGAAGTTCATGAATTTGATATTGTGCTTCTCGCTGGCGTCCCAGACAATCTCCCTTCTATGCTCTCCGATATACTTCTCCCTCACGAGCTTCCGTCCCCGCCGCAATACACAGAAGCCCACGTAACGCACTTCACTACAGAGAGACTCCTCCAACTCCCTCATCCTAACAGAGACGATGAATTTGTCCCTGTTAGTGTTGTTTACTTCACTGATGGCAGCAGCAAGCTGAAGGACTTTCCAAACGTCTTTCACGCCAGCACCTCTCTCGCATTCCAGCGCGACTGCGACGACGAGCTTGAATGCGACCAGCTCTCCTACCAACAAGTACACCGCATCGTCTCTCAACACGCGCTGAGCGATAAAAATATCGCGCAGTTATTAGGTGTCACTTTAGGGACAGGAGAGACGCTCGAGGCGCAAGAAGTTACGCGAGTGCAGCGTACTGCATGGCCACACGCTTTCCCTCTCTATCAGAAGGAACGTGGAATATTGGACAATATCGTGCTGGCGCCTGGGTTACTCTACCTAGCTGGCGGAGAGGAGCTGGTAGCTTCGCTAGAGATGGGATGTCGGATGGGGAGGAATGCCGCGTGGTTGATCGATGGGGGAGAATCAAAGACGAAATTTATAAGAAAGGATTTATGATTTTGAAATAGAATGAGAATCCAAACGAAAGTATCTCGGCTGTCAGTGGCTTTCCACAGCCTGAAGTTTGTGTCCCTTGCGCACATGGCCCGACTTAATCGATCGGCACGTGATATATGTAAATACCAAAGAAATCCTCGGATCGCTTGCCTAGCGCAAGCGATCCTATTCGCTATAAAACATCCTAGTTCCTGCCGTCAATCGTGCCCGGAACTGTTCTGGTAAAGAAACGTGATCATCCCGTGGTCTAGATTTCCTAATATTTGTCTCAATTCAGCTAAACGCCAAGACCTTAGTTCTTGGGTACCAACACTTCAACGATGGTAGTATTATATTTCGTGTATTTATGCCATATCCTCACCACCACTACCAGCCACTAATATGACGCAGAACTACTCACACCGGAGACTTAGTGACAATAGGTCATTCAGAGTTCTACGGTTCAAGTCGAAGATCTCTGTATCAGACGAAGATAACCTGTTAGAGTATGAACTCATCGAAACCTTGCTGGACAATGTTCCAACTTACTCGGCCGTCTCATACGCCTGGGATGCCCAAACCCCGACTTCATCGACTATCTGCGAAGGTAAAACACTCTTGGTTACCACCAATTGTGAAGCAGCGCTTAATCATATATCACGGGAGATGCCTCTCAATTTGTTGTGGGTTGACTCCATCTGCATCGACCAGACAGATATCGACGACCGAAACAAACAAGTTGGTCTAATGGCTGAGATCTACCGGAAGGCTCAGAATGTCTTCATCTGGCTTGGTGAAGGCGACAGGGAGTCTGCAACTGCGATGGAAACACTCGAAGAGCTTGTGCAACTAGCGAAGGTCTCCCCGAAACTTGTGGAGTGGAAATTCAAGAAGATGCAACAATCTCGACGGGATGAAATACTTAAGCAATTTGAAGTGTTGGGAATCCCTCTGAGTGGCTTGTTACCTGAGATTTATTTGCCTTGGCTTCACCCAATGAATGCCATTTTTGGAAGATCTTGGTTTCAGCGAATATGGACTTTGCAAGAAATCGTGCTTGCCAAGGCGGCGGTCGTCATCTGTGGCAAACATTCGATATCCTGGGACAGCCTGTCAGGCATTGCAGAAATGATCACCGAAGGGGATGCTTCTTCTGGCTTGACTCAGTATCCAGGAGATGAGTTCCAGCGTGTTCGTGTTGTGAGCATGCTACGAGGCTTACTTGGAATTGGTCCGCCTCCACGGAAAATTTCGTATCAGCTTCCAGCTGAACATCCATTTGGATCCATAAAGATAGATACATCCTTGAACGATAACTTGCCTGCACTGGGAATCGCCAGCCATTTCTTCTTAGCATCCGCTAATCTATCATTCGATTTTAAAGATAGAGTTTATGGGCTTTATGCTATCCTTCAGCACTATGGGGTCAAATTACGACAACCTGATTACAACAAATCAGCCCAAAGCATCTATACCGAGACAGCTCGAGCTCTGATTGAGCATGATTCTTCACTTGAACTGCTATACTATGTCTCATGTCAAAGGATAATGGCGGGGTTACCTTCATGGGTTCCCGACCCATCCGAAGGGTGGCTTCCCTGGATGCCTGGATTCGAGTTTACATCCTCATCAAAAGACAGCATGCCTAAATTTTCTTTCGGAAGTTCTGGCTCTTTAAGTATATTCGGCTTTGAGATCGACACCGTCACACGGAGATCGAACGACATGAAAGTCTTTGCATCGGTTGACTTTGAAAATCTCCTGGACCAGAAAAGCTTTTACACTGGTTATCGCCATGTACTTCGTGGTCTCCAAGAGTGGGTGTTATTCGCCTTGGATAGCAGTCACGTCACAGCTTCGGATCCACTTGATGCTTTTTGCATGACCACCTTACAGGAGATAGCGTTTGCTGTCTGCTCAAATCCAGAGGACTGGTCTAACGTTCGCAACTTTTTCAGACTGTGGACTGATGCAATATTACCTGCTTCTTTGCCTTACGATAATTTAAGTAACAGACTTGGAAATCTGACACTCACGCTTGAGGAAGAAGAAATCTCGGAAGATCTCAACGAGGATTACTTCAACAGCGCGGAATTTATAGCAGATAAAATGGCATATCACAAGATCAACCAAGATCAAGCTACAAAGATGATTCACCAAATCGTGGTTCAGAGAGGAGATGGAAACCGTCTTTTTACCACCGAGTCAGGACGTCTAGGAATGGCTGTAAACTATACCGAAGAGGGCGATAAGATCGCTCTTTGCCCTGGCATGCGACTCCCGATGCTTTTGCGGGAAATGGATGGCCAATATGTTTTGATTGGTGCTGCTTATTTGCATGGAGCTATGCAGGGTGAATTATGGGACGATGATCCTGGTCTTCTAAAAGAGTTTGAGCTGAGATGAAATAAATAAGGGGCATCTGGCCTATTAATTATTGTCTAATATATATATTGTTAACTGACCTTCTTATACCGTAGCTATATTCCGGTGGAGAGCAGTGCATGTGTCTTATACTGGTGCGTTTTACCCTAGTATTTCCCTCGATCATTGTACAGCAGCGAGTCAAGATCCGATCTTATGATTGGGCTTAGGTGTTACGATCACGAGTTTGATCACGTGCGGCTCCAAGATCATAGGCTCTAGAGGTTATGATATCTAGGAGACCTTGGACTGTTATAGTAAAGGGACCAATTACAGACCGGTAAGTGGTCTAAGGTCGCGCGGAATAAGCTATATAGTCTAGGTCTTTATCTATTCAGAGGGGGCTTTGTGCTCAGTTAAACATAGCAACTGAATCATTGTGTTATCTTACAGTCGTTGTTACCAGTCGAACCTTCAGAGTTCGACAGACCAGTGATAGTCCCGCATACCTCACTACAGCATAACAAACCCACCCTACAATTTCAGTTATATTGGAGCACAGGCCGTATCGTGACATTCGACTTCTATAATAAAGGCAAAGAAAATTAGATAAAGAAATAAAAGTATATTAGTAAGATATAAATAAAGCTATAGTGGTATCCTATATAAGTTCAACGCTTATTAATTATTATTGGCTAGAAAATTGTGCGGAAAGTTGACCGGAAGGTTTACTAGGGGGTAACTTACCCTACCCAGCCCCACCCAGGGACAGGGATCGCAAAACTGGTGAATCAAGGCGTCCTGGACTATTGAAAGCAATTCATGATATTGCCAAGTATAATAGGACTCCGAGACCTATAACCGTTTTGAATAACGACTAGTCGACTGGAAATGAAGCTCCTTGCTCTAAGGCGCCGCATTGTTCTGGACTGATGCCGGAACCGGAACCGGAACCGGAGCCTGAGGCGCTCAACAATTTGTATAGCCCAGTATAAGTTCTCTGGACGGCCTTGATTATTTGTTGTGACGATAAATAGCTTAAAGAGTCTAATTTTAAAAGAATCCAGTTTCTAATGTTATCCATAAGCAGCAGAAACTTCACTGATTCCTCATTTCTTATTGATCCAACTCGTGCAAGATCAAGATGCTATCAGAGATAAAGAATTACCAGGCCATTGCAGCGGAGAAAAGAGCTCAGCAGTGGGACAAGATTCCAAAAGACTGGCGAGTTCCTACGGAAATATTCCATGATGCTACTAACGTCATGGATATACCACTTACTTGCGGGCTGTTAAACGAGACAGAATCCAGAATCACTTCCGACTACGACGCAACCGCTCTTCTTGAAAAGCTAAAGGCTAGAGTCTGGTCGGTTGAGCAAGTGACTGTAGCCTTTTGCAAAAGGGCTGCTATTGCCCAGCAGTTGGTCAGTTTGTTAAGCGGTGCTGAAGAAAGCTTGCTAATCTTAAACCTGTGATAGACGAATTGTCTGACGGAGATATTCTTCGACGATGCTATTGAACGAGCGAAGAAACTTGACCTGGAATACGACCCAAAGTCTTGTGGAAAAGCCCTTCCACCACTGTTTGGGCTACCAATCTCACTCAAGGATAGCTTCCAAGTTTGTGGATACGATACATCCACTGGGTTGGGTTGCTATGTGGACAAGCCAGCAGAGGATAATAGCGCGCTTGCTGCCATACTGATTGACTTGGGTGCGGTCCTTTACTGTAAGACCAATCTACCCCAGTCGATTATGACTGGCGATAGTGACAACAATGTTTTTGGAAGAACTTTGAACCCTCGCAACAAATTTCTCACTGCTGGTGGAAGTACAGGAGGCGAAGGTGCCCTGCTTGCTCTTCGAGGCAGTATTCTTGGAGTTGGGACGGATATCGGTGGCAGTATTCGTGTCCCATCAGTCTGCAATGGAATCTATGGATTCAGGCCTAGCGTAGGTCTGGTTCCTCATGGTGGTGTGCGAGACCTTACCCCGCCAGGGACAGACGGTGTCCGTTCGACAGCTGGGCACATGTCGACCTCACTCCGGGACTGCTCTCTCTTTCTAAAGTCGATACTCCAAGCAAACACTTGGATGTACGACAGCACTTCGATCTCGATTCCATGGTCAGATTTCAAACCCAGGAACAAGCTCCGGATCGGTGTTGCTCTAAATGACGGTGTCTATACTCCATCACCGCCTGTTAGACGTGGTTTGAAGCAGGCTGTCAATCTTCTCCGTGGCAACAACGACATTCAAATCATTCCTATCAGCCTACCCGACGTCAAATTCCACTGCCAAGACCTTGTCAGCTATTGTGCACTATCAGGAAGTCATGTGAGTCCATTAGATCCCTGGCCTACTGCCTAGACTGACAGAAGAAGCATTATTACGAGCAATTTGCGCGAACAAGTGAGCCAGTCGTCCCTTCACTCAAAGCCATTGGTCTTCTATCGGTACCGGGAACGACGTTGCAAGGCTTTTTTAATTTGAACGTTCGCCGAGCCGAGGCCGCAAGAAAGTACCTCAAACTATTTCGCGACAACGATTTAGATGCGATTCTAGTGCCTCCAGCACCGCATACAGCACTTCCTTTGGATTGCTGGACGGAAGCGACATATACTGGCTTGTGGAACTATCTCGATTATCCGGCTATTGTGATTCCCGTGGACCAGGTGCGAAACATAGACTCCGCTGACGATTTGAGCAACGCCAGATTCGGTCCAGACGACGAGCAGCTATATAGTCTTTGTAGGCACCACTTTCTTCTTCAACTTTTAAGACACAAGCTGACACATGGCTCTATAGATACTGGCCCGGAACAGTACAAGGGCGCCCCGATTTGTATCCAGGTAATTGGATATAGGCACAAGGACGAAGCCTTGATAAAGGTGGCAGCTGTACTGGACTCGATTATAAATAAAACAGAGTAGCGATATATTCCCAAAATTGTTTCTCGTACACAATTGCTCTAAATCTATGAGCTACTAAAGCAAGTTGCATCAATGGAATCTATAACAGGACATGGTTTATGTATTGAATCAAACCAACGACTAGTAAGATTCAGATCTCGCTCATGCCAAACTCTTGACAAGAATGACTTGGTTGCTTTTCGCAAGAATGGAGCATAATGGTCGACGTAATCGTCTACATGCTGTAGCGTCTTGAAGCGTAGGCTCTTATCTTGAACCTCAACAGCTGCGATGATGAATGGCAATGTCACAAATCGCAGCGATCGCTTCGTGACACGTCTTGCCATTTCAAATTCCATCATAGCTTCCTTGGACCATATTTCAGCTTGAATATCCTCGCAACCAAATGGAAATCGCAACCGGTGGCCCACTAGGAGGGCTCCTAATCGATACACCTTGGCTTGCGCAAGAAGGTTGACGATATCTGCCGAATCAAACTGCTCGACAAGTTGATCCGAATGAGATGGCTGCCATGACTCCACAACAGCATGAATCCCATCTAGCTGCTTTTGAAGGCGATCCAGAATGCTCACATCAGTTGTATTGAGAAGCGAATTGCTGATTACACAGAGATCATGGTAATATGGCAAGAGAGGTAAACAGAGACCAAGGCGGCGGTCAATAGCAATGGCTGGTAGCTGAATCCTTCGGGTCGGTTTTTGCCGATAAACAAGACAGTCCATCATCTCCAGCAGAACCAGAAAGCTCTGCCACGGATCTTTTTGTGAATCAGACATTTTTGTTCCCACGAATGGGTTTGTTGTGCCGAGACAGTAACGGCAGATGTCTGGAACTCCTACACCGATGGCCGAGTATATCGAGAAAGCTAGTATACTGCCCAGAGTATGGCATAAGACTGTATCCTGTAAGTGCAAAACAGGCAGCGACCGTAGCGCGCTCATGGCCTTTGATATGTAGCCGACACAGGTACTCGTGTCTATGTCCGTTACAGAGCCAGATTGAAGCTGCCTTATCGTAATAGCACATGCTAGGTATGCATCCTTGAGTAACGGCGAGACAGGTGGCAGCTGGGTAGCGAGCGAATGTTGCTGGTCGGCTTGAAAGCTCGAGTACACAACAAAGTGATCTAGGCTTTTAGGCTGGCTTAGGAGAAACAGCAACAGCTCCTTTTCTTTAGGCTGCAGGTTGAAGAGGGTGTCTAAACATGCGTCGATACCAAGTCTGTATTGCTCCAGATTTCTGCATTTTCCCGTCGTAATTCTGAAGACAAAGTCCTTCCCATAATGTGTCCTTCTACCCACGGCCCGCACTGGCCGTACTGTTAAACAAGCCCAGCCCAACCTTTCACACCGTGCACACTGGGCGGAAGTCGTTGCACGCTCACATCGTTCTTTGAGCTCGTAGCATCTGTCGCATGCAGTTCTCAATTTTGGGTTTCTAATGACAGACGCCTCCATTCCGCTTGGAAAGTGTGGTATAGGGTCCCCGTCAGGGGGGTGGTGTATACAGTACTCTAAGGTTGCAGGTGTGACAATAGCGTAAAGGAAATGAAGAGGGTTCAATGACACAGCAAAGCAATTATTGTCCCTCGCCCTAAGCTCGTCACGGTCGTCGCGGGCGCCGCTAGTCCGAGAGCGAATATGCGAACATCACGTGACCTGGACACCGTGCCGAAAAGCCAGAGTTTCTGGATAGCAATAAGGCTCTGGCCAGAGAAGAGGAAAACCTCCGAGAGAAAGAGGAGGAGGCCACGGCGAAGATTAGCATATCGATTCATACTCGGTTCCAGCCGTCTGCCGTAGGGTGGCTGTGCCGAGGGGGGTTTTAAATGCCACAAAAAAGGGTTCGGCCCGTAGAACTACACCCGGACTAAGTAACTAAACCACTTCGGCTTAGCGATGAAGCTGGGTAGCGGGTCGCGCTAGCAAGGTGATGCGAGCATCGAGAGATTTTAAAGCAATGTTTGGTGAAGTGTTATGCAAGTTGGCAGTAACTGAAGTTTCCCTATGGCGACAATCATTCTTTTTACGCCTGTACATAAGAGCAACACCGTTTAGTGAAGGAGATTGTTAGCTTAGTGAGGTCCTTCCAGCTGCTCCGGTCCACCAAGCCGTGCTGTCTCGCGAGATGTCACTTATCAACCAGCAAAGGGCGGGAAGCCTTAGAGCCCCCTTTCTACCCCCCCTCCATATTTGAAATCCTTCAATAATAATCTCAACTGTATTCCTGGTGCTGCGATATCAGAAGTGCCAATCGCTCCGCCCATGCAGGATGTTGAAAAGGGTCATATCCATTCGCCCCGTTCTTATTCACAAGGGCATTGCCTCCATAGCTCTCTGGTATCCACTAATCAAGGCTTCAGATTCCCATCAGCTGTAAGCGCCACAAAGCAGTCAACCCTTCTAGGAGTTCGTGAAGAGTCAAAATAAATCATGCCGGCAAGCAGACTAGCGGCCGGTCGTGTTCCATTACAGTGAGGCGATCCTCTAAGCCCAATAAGATGCATACACGTTCTTAGACTCAGCCAATGCAACACTCAGGCGTTCAGAAGGGCATATGATTATAGACGGTCGGCAAGCAGTAAGCATAGTCTCGTGTACTGTGATCCAATCGAGACCGACGATTCAGAAAATTAAGACCCCCATAGCCGTAATGGATCTAAAGCCTTCTCTTTTGTGTCTTCACTTCTTTAAAAGAAGCTTTCAGCACACGAGACAATTCCCGGGAAGCAATACCGACATCATGTTCCCCAGAAGCCGCCAATATTCTGGTATTTCCGTAGGGGATACATCAACGGGGAGCGGGTGTTCAGGCACCGCTCGTCGAGCTCCTCAAAATATTTCTGCTTCTTCTCCCTCTCTTCGAGGCTCCTCAAGTCCCCCTGGCCGGCCTCTCGCAAGCCTCCCCAAAAGACTTTCAAGTAGAAGAGGACAGACCTTCACACAGACCTCGAAACCTCCCGCCTCTTCTCGCCTTCCATCTCTCAATGCTACCGCAATACTCCGCCCAAATCAAAGGCTCACCCAAACGCATCTAAACTACCAGCAATTGATGACAGAACTGTCCTTTCCGACGTGATATCTAAGTCTGGTTTTGAGCATCTGACACATATTATAGATGTACTCGTTAACCAATTTCTTGACCAGCTTATAGGAGAAATACAAGTAAAGCTGGGTGTCCTGTCAGATGATGTCGGAACACGAGAAGAAGCTCTTCAGGAAGCAGAACTCGATTCAGAACTCTTTCAGATCAATGAGGAGCTGGTAAAGATCGCGCAACGAGGAGAGCGGGAGATGACCGAGGCACTGCACATGGCTCCCAACAGCGCGAAAATCGCCTGGAAGCAAGTGGAGAAGGCAGAGGAGGAAAGGAAGAAGGTAGAAGAGGAGAGGGAAATGGTAGAGAAGAAAAGATCCCAGGCTCTCGAGAACATAACTGAGTGGAAGGAGCAATGTCAGAATCTTAAAATCCGGAATGAAGAGCTGGGAACATGCATGAAAGACATCGAGACTCGCCTTTTTACGGTACTAGGTAACGTCCGTAATCTCAGGTGGGAGAATGCAGAACTGCAGGAGGGTTCAGCAATTCCAGGCGAGAAGGACAGCTTGCAAAAGGAAAATGAGGCCATTCGAGAACAATGCAGCCGCATGAAGCAGCAGGTTAACGAGCTGCAAATGCAGGTTGATAAATTGCATGAGGAGAAGAGAAATAGAAACGAGAGCTATAGTTGGCTTGAAGCAGAAAAAAAAGCATGCTGTGGGATAAAGCCCAATTAGAAGAGCTGCTCACTGGCTTGGAAGAGAAAAACAGCAGTCAGCGAGACCAGATCAGGGGTTTCGAAGGCCAAAAGAGTGAGCTACAGGCTAGACATGACACCTTGAAGGAGGAAAGTATCTCGCTTCGTGAGATGAATAGCTCCTTGAAGACCGAGCTAGAGGAAAGGCAGACAACGCTCCTGAGGCTCCAGGGAGAGAAGGATAAGTTCCTGAAGCAAATAAATGAGCTGGAAGAGTAGAAAGATGCGCTGAGGGTGGTAGATCAGATTTCTCAAGAGGGACAAGTCACTTTGCAGAGATAGAGAGAGGCCTTGCAAAAAGAGATCACTCGTCTAAGGCAGCTTTCTCCGGTTCCTAATGGTAGACAGGTGTCCGCAAGAACCGAACTCATGAGGGACAAGCCCGGCCAGGTTGTATGATGATAGTGCGGAGCCTGAGAGACAGGAGAACGATGTAAGTGGCCCTCTCTTATCGCTCAAGATGATTGTTTCGCGGCATTATTGACGGTTTTTATCAGACACTTGACACGGAGAGCCGACCAAGGATTTTGAAACGGAAGAGCACCCGTCTCTCGAGAGACTCAACAACTCCATTCTATCAACAGTTACCTTTTATCTGCTCTGGAATAATTCTATATTTCCGTCAAATTTTAGGACACACCAACTTCTTTTTTCTTCGGATCATTCCCTATAGTCATGTCTTCCTAGGGCTATATTTCTGTGCAGTCAGGTGCTAGTATGTTTAGGGGCATTATATACGGGTAGCGTTATAAGGCCCAGATTGTTATTTTAGTATAAACCACTTTTGTCTCATGTTAGCCGAGCTTCTTGTACTTGAATTCACTGCGGAAGGGACGACGGGAATATGGGAGGTAGGGGTAATTTAGCAATTAAAGTGTAATTAGGGGTTAAAACCTGGTAACAAGCATGAATTGCATCCTAGATATCCTCTTCGGTGGCCAAATTATAGTGGCTTGAAGGTAAGTTATAGTGGGGGTTTTTGACGATTTTAGCCGTGCACTGAGTTGGGATCTTGGTTAAGTCATACTTGCTTCGTTAAATCATTAATATATGCCTTATATATTTGAATTTAGTATTTCGGTGTCAAGGGAGGCGTGAGGAGATAAACTTTCGTTGAGAGATCGGTAGGAGGGGTGAGGCTCAATTCTGTGGTTGTCTCATACCACGCGCAAGCCTCAGGCACAGAACATTTGCCTTTTTAACGATAGAGTGTCTCGCCTGAAGGCAAACCATCGCCTAGATCTTCATTTTCTGATTTCTAGTCGCCATTGAGCAAATACTAATACATATACCCCAAAGCCACCATCTACCGTCCTAAAACTCCCCGCGCCATGGACTCACCGCCCTTCGGACCGAAGCCCGTAATACCCTCCCACCTGGCGGACGGGCCATCGCCTCACGGCGTATCCACCGAGGCTCGCGATAAGAAGGAGAGAGACTCTTTGTATACGCAGATACAGAACTCAAATCGGGGTCGTCGTGTCGTGAACTTCGATGGACCGAATGGACACTTCCCGAAATCATCTACAGGCGCGAATATGGATGATAGTAACTGCCGTGAGAGACATCAGATGGCATATGGGGAGATCAACGTGGAAGGGTATAACGAGGGTGGTCCTACGAGGACACCATTGGCTACAAGTCGCGCACAGAGCCCCTACACCCAACACCCAACGATCGACTTTGATAACTTGAGCTGGCCAAGTAGGTAGATCCGCTGGCGTGAGACTGCAGGTCAACTAACAGACCCAAGGTCGAGGAACACTCCAGAGGAAGGAGGCGACCGAGAAGGAAAAGGAAGATCGCCTGGCCAAGCTGTCGGGCGCTGTAAGGACTATCCTGGAATGCGTGGGCGAGGACCCTGATCGAGAGGGCCTTCTTGATACCCCAGAGCGCTATGCGAAGGCCATGCTCTTCTTCACAAAGGGCTACGAAGAGAACCTGCGCGTCATCGTGAACGGCGCCGTGTTTCACGAAGACCATGATGAGATGGTAATTGTGAAAGATATTGAGTTCTTTTCGCTTTGCGAGCACCACCTCGTGCCATTCTCTGGGAAGGTTTGATTGCCGACCCTGTATCTAGTCTATTGCAGGCTAACAACACCAGATGCATATCGGATATATCCCTAACCGTCGAGTAATTGGCCTCTCCAAGATCGTTAGAATAGTGGAAATGTTCTCGCGGCGATTTCAAGTCCAAGAGCGGCTCACAAAGCAGGTCGGCCTTGCCCTATCTGAAATGCTCCAGCCGCAAGGCGTCGCCGTCGTTGTAGAGTCCAGCCACCTCTGCGTGGTGATGCGTGGGGTGCAGAAGACTGGAGCAATTACCACCACCAGTTGTATGCTCGGCCGCTTGCGGTCAACCGCTAAAACGAGGGAGGAATTTTTGAATCTCATCAGCCGAAAGTAAAACTGCGCATTTGTACGATCATAAGCTCCAAGCTAGTTTAGTAACAGTCAAGTTAATCTGCTCGTTGCAAACAAACTGTGGCCTCATAGGGTAGGGTAAACCTTTATGGGAAACTCTAGCCTGAATATCTAACCAATCAATTCAATCTTTACCTTGCGAGCCCGACTTAATTGATTATTGACAACTCTGTAGCTTAGTTTAGACAGTTGGCCTGGATAATGTAGGTGGCTCGTGCGCGTGTCTAAGCGAGTCAGATATGGTCGCACCCATACCAAGATGCTTTCTGGATCCATAGGGGACCGCCCATGCTCCAGTGCCAGGCTGATGTTGCCCTCTTCAGGAATCAAGCTTTAAGTTACATAGCGCATCCCAATTTGGTATAGCGCTGCTGAGCAGAGGTTTCATCTCTCGCAGTCAACCCCTCTTTTCGCTGCTTCATCATTATCTTCAATCCGCTTCAACGTGCGGTTATTGACCTTAATGAGACCCACATTAAACATCGTCGCCATCACTGGTGCGAGATACTCACAAACCCATGCCGAACTGAAATGGCCACCCTCGACTCCCTAAAGCAGGCCCTTAGGCAGAAAGCCAAGGCAACGGCGTCGTCCCCGAAGCAGCTGTTGTCCGACAAACAGTACAGCGCCGGCTTCGATATCTTAGTGCGTGGCTTAGGATGGATGACATACCAAGACTTCATCATCCCTCAATCATCTCAGCTGCTAGCTCCTCTCTTCAACTCGCGTATCCATATCTCGGCTCTAGAAATCGGACCCGGCCCGAAAGGCCTACTTGGATATCTTCCCGGCTGTCTGAGACAGAAGGTCAAGAAATATACCGCATTCGAGCCTAACGACTTGTTTGCTACAAGGTTGGAACAATGGCTTTGCACTACCTCTGAGACGGAGTCCCCGCTGCCCTGTCTGGAAAACCCGCCTATTATCCATCGAATTCCATTTGTTCTACAGGACAACATAGGGAGCGGTACCAGTACCGGTACGAGAGATGACTACGAAAAATATGATATTATCCTATTCTGCCACAGCATGTATGGTATGAAGCCTAAACATAGGTTCATCGAACGGGCGCTGGATATGCTCGTCAAGCGGCCACAAGATGGAATGGTACTGGTTTCCCATCGCAACTCCCTGCATTTCAAAGGCTTAGCGTGCCATCGAACGGCTTCTTTCCCTACTGGAGTCGTTAGCGTGGCAAACGACGATGAAGAATTAGACTGTTTTGCTTCTTTTGTCGCGGGGTTTATTATACAGGATGTGGACGAGAACAAGGCTATCTGTGTAGAGTGGCGTAAGGTGTGCCGTGCTTTGGGCCGTCGTGAAGAAGCCTACCCAGACCATCTCTTGTTCAGCTCGCCCAACGCCATGGCGGCTTTTACCCAACATGCGACCACGTTGCCGGAGCTGACGGCGCAGGTGCCATTGGTAAAAGGGGACACGACAGTTAAAAACCGCGAGGCTCGCCTCCGCCGTCCAGCCTCGATTGTTAGGCCAACAGAGATCCGACATGTTCAGCAGTGCGTTCGATGGGCTCTAAAGCACGGGGTCGGCCTGACTATCGTCGGCGGGGGTCACAGCGGCCACTGTCTCTGGCCCAACGTCGTCTCGGTTGAGATGGGCGCCTTTGACCAAGTAGACATTCTCACGGCCGGGGAGGATGAAAGAAAATCCGATCCTAATCTCGTTTCCTTGGTCGTCGCCGAGAGTGGTTGTAAGACAGGGGAGATCGTCACCAAGACCATGGCAGCGGGTTTGACAGTGCCCTTAGGGTCCCGCCCAAGCGTAGGCGCGGGGCTGTGGCTGCAAGGCGGCATTGGGCACCTGGCTCGGTTGCACGGGCTCGCGTGCGACGCTATTGTCGGTGCCGTGGTGGTTAGCGTTGACTCTGGCCAGGTCCTCTGCGTCGGCCGTGTACCAAGTCAACACTGGCCGGTCGGTGCTATACGTCCGGAAAACGAAAATGATCTGTTATGGGCGATAAAAGGCGCCGGGACCAACTTTGGCATCGTGATCAGTATTACTTTCAAAGCTTATGCGGCTCCGACCTATTCCATTCGAAACTGGGTTGTCCCGTTAAGCGACAACCTCGAAGCGCGGCTCAAGCTGAGCGATTTTGATAAACTCCTCGCTAGCAAGCTTCCCCGGAACTTTTCTGCAGACGCGTATCTGTACTGGGACAACGACCAGCTGCACCTTGGCGTGACCATGTTCGAATCTTCCACGTCTAGTCTCACCTTTGAGATACCCACGCCTCTAGATACAATTTTAGGACCGGAAGATAATTTCAAGGCTGTGGATAGCGTCGGTTTGTTCGACACCGAGATGTACATGTCTGGGATGCATGGCGGGCACGGCGGCGGCAAGACCTCCTCGTTCAAGCGATGTTTATTCTTAAAATGCATCGGAGCAGTGAAGGTCGCTGATGTCTTAGTGGCGGCCGTTGAGACTCGCCCCTCACCCCTCTGCTATCTCCATCTGCTGCAAGGTGGCGGAGCGGTTGGCGACGTGGCGCCAGATGCCACTGCTTTCGGCTGTCGAGACTGGGACTTTGCCTGCGTAGTAACTGGTGTCTGGTTCCGTGACCAAGATGGAACCGAGGCCGCTCGAGCTGCCGTGCAGTGGGTTTACAATGTCGTTGGGGACTTGTTGCCCTTGAGTAGTGGTGCTTACGGCGCCGACCTCGGGCCGGACCCCAGAGACGCTGCGCTAGCGAGCAAGGCTTTTGGGCTCAACCAGCCGCGCCTGGCCCGTCTTAAATACAAATTGGACCCGCGCAGTGTGCTAGCTTACGCCTGCCCGCTCCCGAAAGCGCCAATGGAACAGAAGCTTATCATTCTTGTCACAGGCGAAAGCTGCGCCGGCAAGGACTATTGTGCCGACGTCTGGGTCTCCGTGTTCACCACATGCACCCACAAGAGCCTCACGGCACGGGCCGTCAGCATTAGCGAGACGACTAAGCGAGAATACGCAGCGGCTACGGGTGCCGACCTGAACCGCCTGCTTTGGGACCGTGCGTACAAGGAGCAACACCGGGCAGCGTTAACAACATTTTTCCAGGGACAAGTGCGGCAACGGCCTCGGCTGTTAGAGGAGCATTTTCTAAACGTGGTTTACGGCGCCGTAGATGGGGAGGTGCTGCTAATCACTGGGATGAGAGACGTGGCGCCCATCGCAGCCTTGTCGCATTTAGTGCCAAATAGCAGGCTACTCGAGGTTCATGTCCAAGCTAGTAAACAGACGCGGCGGATTCGCCGAAAGTGCCACAATGGTGACGGCGATAGTGACGATAACAATGACAGTAGCAATAGCGGGTCAAATTTGACGGCCCTGGACTACCACCCCAGTCTCACCTTCGACAATGAGACAACCGGAAAAGAGGCGGCAAGAAGGTTTGCCGAACACTATCTGATTCCTTTTGTCCACGAGGACCTGCAGCGACTGGCCAATATGGTGCGCCAGGTACCCAACTTCCCACGCCCAGGCGTCGAGTTCCGCCATGTGCTCGGCATCTCTCAGCAGCCGGGTGGGCTGGCCCTCTGCACGTCTCTGCTGCAAACCCACTTCACCAGTGACTGGGCCAAAGTCGGTTCGGTGGCGTGTTGCGAGGTCGGCGGATTTGTCTATGCTTCAGCGTTAGCCTTACAAGTCGATGTGCCCTTAGTACTGATTCGCGAAGCAGGCAAGCTCCCCCTACCCACCGTTTCTGTTATCAAGCCCCCATCGCATATCTCGTCCTTGGTATCCAACAATTCGAAAGAAAGGCGGATCGAGATGGAGCGGGATGTGGTCCCCAGGGGCGAGTTAGTGGTGGTGGTCGACGATGTGCTTTCTACGGGGGAGACACTTTGTGCGGTGCTACAGCTATTAGATGAGGCTGGTATTGGTACTGAGGATGTCAGCATCATGGTCGTGGCGGAGTTTCCAGTTCACCGTGGTCGGGAACTGTTGCGCCAACGTGGATTTGGCAGAGTTAATATTCAAAGCCTTTTAGTCGTTGGCGGTGCCTAGGAAAGGAAGGAAAGTATCTCGGAATCTTGGATTTGTGATAGGGATACCCTGTGATATGTGTGATTCGGCAATAATAGAACTTCTACCTGATCGTTTATCTTAGTAGGTGGATTTCATATTAAAATTAGTGCGAGTACGGCAGAGGAAATGGTTCTAATCGAATCAATTCGCCATCTATATATATGGCTTCCACGATCGGAGTTCTATACAACTGATATTCTGGTATAAAGAAATATAATATTCGCAAGACAGGAAGGTAGATGTCTTGTCCCATCAGTCCAATCTTTTACCAGTTGTTCTCGGTGTTCTTCTCAAATAGCGCTCGCTGCCTACTGGATCTGGCGATACTTGCCCACCAAGTAAGCCTTCCCTCGCATGTACCTCTACATTTCGGCAGGGCTGTTTCTGTTTATATGCATGGCCCAAGGGTGTATGATCATTCAGCAAAACGGTGCCTTCCATTACAGTGGTGCGCATGCCTATATTACTCATGAGTACGGTGTGGCCAGGTTCTATATACAGCTTCAGAAGCCGCTTGAAGTCAAATCCGGGCACACTATTAACCTTTGGTCACCACCTGTCAGCTTCTAGTCCTTCTTTTAGATAAGTTATTGATACTAATAAGGGATTAGTACTGAGAGGACATTGGTGCTAATAAACCACTGTTACTAATAGGGAGCTCGTACCAGGGTATATTCACTAACACGTAGATTGTTATAAACCCTGGGATTCGAGTCCGGGTCAGACTAACGACACCTCGTCGATTTATAAATTCCTTGATTAAAGTAAGCGACCGGTCCCAAATCGTAAGACTTACCAATTTAATAGTTATACTATTAACGCTATTAAGCTCTATAGAATATCTTATTCGATACTCTATAATAGAATAAACGGTAAAACTGCTATTCGCAAGCGCCGGCTAGGGAATACTAAACTATCTAAGCTAGAGGAGGAAGTAATTATTTAGAATGTATTTAACAGAGATAAAAGTATTTACGCCCCGGCTAGTAAGCCACCCGATAAAGTTACACAAGACTACCGTAAAGAATTATTTCGCTCGGAGCTTCATAATTCAACAAACCGTATAGCATTCTCTCAAGATTTACAACTGCTTCGGGGTCTACGCAAAAGCTAGCAGACAACCATGGTGCTGGGAGCAGTAGGAGATGAGCGAGAAGTTATAGCCCGGGAAAAGTTCGATGAAGCTGAGGGAAAGCTTGACCGCCTTTCTTCATACTTTGACCTCTATGATTCTTAGACTAGACCTCGAGCACAGCATACCGTTGTCCAACTATATGAAGCAATCTCGAAATAACACCATGATATCCCGCGATTAGTGAGGGATTTTAAGGTGAACCCCTATTTTACCCGCTGTGAGTTCAAGAATTGAATTCGCAGCCTTGCTAAGCCGATGCCATCCTTGCACCACGAGATCGAATACGCCATCAACATCGTTATTCATTTAATGTTGATGACTGATTGCACAACTGCAGATAGCCATTCGGATGGCTACAAGATCAACGGGTATAAGCCAACTAAGTGGACTAGTCATGAAAATTGTGCGATTTTGTGTCCTAAGCTTTCTGCGTGGATGACGAGTCTAATCGCTCGAAAATCAAAGAAGCACAACGGGATTTTAATAATCTGAAAGCGTGGAAGTTAAAAGAAACGAGCGCATGTCACGTTTCAACCAACGGATGATTTAAGGGAGCACCTACTCTGCGATAGCCAAGGAGATGTGGTCAGACTTTCAGGCACACTGCGTTTCTCAAAGCCCGTCTTAGAACATCGGCTGCAATATCTGGATTGCCGGATTGTAGAGTGTCTCGAAATATAAGAGTTCCTTCTCTCTATCACTTGTGATTTTCATTCGGATCCGCATGTAAGATCTAACCTTAAGCAGGGGAACTCTACCACCACGGCTCCTACTTGAAACACTTCGTTCCCTCCAATTTATCCTATTCCCTTCTTTCGATGAAAAATCATTCAATTTACTTGACAAGCTCGTCCGCGGCGACAGGTCAAGCATAGATCCTGACAGCCTTGCACGTGATGGACTCATCGAGGAATTACCATCAGAATTTCAATACCGTTACTGGGGAAATAGGCTAGTAATGCTGCGTAACCTTGTATTAAATCCGGATCCACAAAATCGCATTGGTCAACGGATGCCGAGGCACACCTTGGAGAGGAATGCACTTAACGTTGCTATTTTAGGCCTATTCCTTGTTGTTTTCTTTGGGTTCTTGGGGGTGGTTATTAGTATCATTTAGGCATGAATTTCGTATCAGGCTTGGAGGTATCCACTCCTTAATTAACTAGAAATTCACTCCTCGTCTAACCACAACTACTTAGATCCTTACCGAACATCTTATTCCAGAACTTGCAAGACTTCGAAGCACTCACCTCTGCAAGATCATCATAACGGGACTCGTATATACAAGTTATACCTCTTAATCGTCAGACTATATCAACGGGAATAATTAGTAATACTTGTCCTTCCTTTTGATTTAATACTGGCTTTAAGCCGCTTAAGTAAGTCTTATCTCAGTTGAGGTGCATCAAAACCCCGCTGTCTCTATAATCAGTACAAACTATTTACTAACATCCAGAATGACACATTTCCACAACTCTAACAGCAATAGATTCACAGCTGAAGGCTAATAACGAAGGTGTATGTCGAGACCTGCTCGATATGCGTGGTACCCTCTGAGCACAACGATCCGCTTATTGCAGGCTAGCAACCACACTTTGTAGAATAGGGTAGGACATTGAGGGACCTAATAAGATTTTCTGGGTCCTAGTCGAAGACCTCCTATTTTGACGTCGATATTATTAGAGATACTTTACTCTTCGTATAGAAGGAAAGCTGACCCACAGGAAATCATCTTCGTCGTTGGACACGAAGAGAGGTTACTTGAGTTCACATATGTAGAACGTGTTGGGGGTTTTCTGAGCCAGAGGCTATGGAGCCTATTCTAAGATAGACAAATGTGGGGGCAGTAGGGACGACAACCAATAGAGGACTGCAATCAATCCAGTGCTGTCTAGATGGTTGACAATGCTGGATGGCTGACAATGCTGGATGGCTGACAATGCTGGATGGCTGACAATGCTGGATGGCTGACAATGCTGGATGGTTGACCGCAGGAGAGATGACAATGCTGGAGGTTCTCAAAAACTTTTCATTTTTGTGCGAGTCCGCATGCCGTAGTGTCTTGCTACAGCCTCAGCGATGAGAGTAATAGGGCCTTCTGCAGATTTTCAATACTCGAGGCAAAAAGAATCGAACGTCTGCCTTCAAGAACGTGAACGTACTATCTTGTAGGGAACCTCCCATTGGAATAAAACGCGACCCCAGTCAACTTATTCGCTGCAGTATTGGCATAGATCCCTTGACAAAATTCCCAGTGAGTTCTGAATATAGCAAGAGTAGTTCCTCCTCACCACTTCCCACTTCCCCCTAGTGGCTTGGTAATCGTTGGGGACTTCCGTTCCATACCTGCACTAGTAATTAAAAACGGCGTCTACTGTTTCTTTCTTCAAGGCCCTCTACTTCTTTAATATAAAACGTGGACGTAGATTTCCACTACCATTTCGATCTCATACTTGGTTAATGGCATGTACTTGAATCAGGGCTGGGGTCTGGCTTCAGATGCTTAAAACGCCTTTATAAAAATTGCATACCATGTCGAGCGAGCTAGTTATCATCTACCTCCTCTATATTATAGGAAGTAATTCGTGTATTATACAAATAAGTCGAGTGTTCATCAGCATCCATGGTATCATTGTATCGTACAGTTCTCCCCACACCCTTAGTAACAAAAAGAAAAGAAGAAAAAATTCCCAACAATATGCCGCACAATCCTAACTCCCTAGTCCTCGCTTCGCCCATGCAACTGCCTGTTCCTCCTTTCCCAGACGGCCGATTGCCGTGTTGAACGCCATCCCAAAAAGAAAAGGAACCACCCACCCAGAAACACGCCCCCCAGTGCTAGGCCTCACCTCGCCTATTCCCCAGTCGGTCGATCACTCTACTGAATGCATTTATCATCCTATTATATATTATATCCTGGTCGTGGAATGTGCCCGTGAAGATGTCCCCATCCCTAATTAGAAAGAGAGCGGATCGGAGCTCGCGATCCATCGGCTTGAGGTTCTCGAACTTCGGCGCAAACTCCGCGATGATGTTCTCGAATCGATTTTTACCTATATCCCCTACCTTATACCGAGCAACTTCTGTATATATCCTAGTATACCAGCCTCGTAGTATATTTATCTTCGGCCTCATCGACTTGTTAGGTTTTCTACTGGCCGTATCTTCGTAGCCATACCGAATACACATCTATATAAAGACGTCAAAAAATGACACGAGGTCGTGCCGATATGTGTGACCTTTGCCTTCAAGGACCTCGATCGCCATGAATTGTATAGTGCCAGTTCGGTGACGAGCCTTACTTGGCATACTGTCCAGCTCCTTTGTAAAGTCCAAGTCAATTAGTCTTCCTCTCGAGGCGTCGTCGGTAGGTAATTTAGTGATGATGATATTATTTTCGGAGACATCCCCGATAAAGAATCCTTCCAATCTCGAGCAGTGATCTGTGACCTCGGATAGAATCATACAGCGCCTCTAAAAGCTCTCTGGCTGATTGATATTCGTGAAGAGGTCGTCCAGCTGGTGAAGTCACTAAGCAGTAGTTTACTCGGTTGCTATACGTCTCACTTTCGTAGCCTATCAGACTGTCGGCTCTAGTTTCTTGAATACTGTCAATATTATTGCGCTACCACTTATTCCGGCAGTGTGCCAGACTGTCGACTACTGTTTCTTGAATACTATAAGTGCTAATTATGTCTAGCTCGCCTTTATCGATACGTATATTTGTCGTGCTGGCATGACTACCTTCGGACTCGGATCTCTCCAGTCTGCTCCCCCTATTAAACTTTCTGTCTCTTTTTCTTTTCTGCCCAGAGGAAGAGGTTGTGGCGCTACTTGCACCGATTCCCAGGTCTATCAAGTGAGTCGCACCGCTCCCCGAAATTCCTCTGAGACTCGTATTCGAGTATGCTCAACTGAATACCGGACTACCGTCAACCCAAGACGCTTTGCTTGATAACTTTCGTGGCGTTCTGAATCTCATGTCTCGTCGCAAATGTGAAATAGTGTCCGGGTCACCGTCGATAGTAATCTGCTCATGATTGAATCACACAGCAATGCCCGTAACTCCCCTCTCCTTGGCCAACTTCAACACTTCTCCCTCCCGCTGCCTTTTGTTAGACGGCCAAGCGAACTTCACAACGTACCCCCAGGCCGTTGAGCCGGGTCTCCTTGCCACCCACTTCAGCGACTCTCTGTATACTGGGCTCTTGACTCTTCATAGATATCCCTCGCGTTGTTCATCCAGGACTTCTCTTCGAAGAATCGCTCATAGAAGCCTCCAACATCGTAGTAGACGCGATCTGTGAGCTCCTCAAGTATCCGCTGGTCAACCACATTGTGTGTTTGCTCAAGGCCTCTCTGAGAAGCCGAGCTGGATCGTACAGGCGTGTCGAAGACGGCTTTCTGGAAGGCAGTCGGCGGCGTTAGATTTTTCAGGCTGGTGGATGCGATCAGGTCGAACACGGCACGCCATATCTCCACGTCAGATGCGTTGTTGACAACCAGTTCCACTAAAGGGATTGTTGATTTGATGTCGAAATCGCTAAAGCCAATTTTGGATCCAAGGCCAAAGAGATCCACACGAAGGCGAGTTAGTTTTGCTATCAATCTGCGAACGTAGGACACGAGTGGCAAGAAAGGTCTGCAACGCTACAATAAGATCAAGGACCAGATCTTCTATATATATTAGCATGATAATTAGTTGCTGGGTAGTGATGCTAATCCGAGGCAGATTTTCTGGAAAGGATATCCTCCATAGCACGAGATGACCCAACTAAACCTAAACGCGCTTGAGATGATTCAAACTGGTGACGAAAAGCAACCAGTCCTTCTTTGATAGGATGGCTATTGATTATAGTTGCTTCTTCGGTAGCCCCAATGATGAGGTATATCGTGAATCCTGGCGGACATGAGGGGAGGAAGGCGGCGCGATTCCAAGGCGTGGAGGGTTAAAATATCTTGCTGAAACGCGAATCCACGTCACGGGACATAATATGATAAACGCAAGTCATCACGAAGGTAATGTAAGGAATTGTGATGTATGTATTCAGATGAGATACTATCCTGAAATCTGTCAAATTCCTCAGAGGGGCTCCAAGTATTTTATGTGGTATTTAGATGCAACGCGTGACTGGTCTTGGTGGTACATTACTTACCATTCAACAGCAAACTCCTGACAGAATATATGACCAAGGGAAGATGTCGATCCCTGCGTCGACTAACAAGGACGGAACATGAGGGGTCAAGCCCTATATCGACAGTATGCAGTAGAAATTAGGTGCACGGCCCGTCATTACCCAGGTCATCTAGTCTTTATCTCACTTCCTCCACATGGTTAGGGTTAATATTTTTAGTAAATAAGACTATAGGAAGGCAGGATTTCACAGCAAGCTTCTTTACTAACTGGTTCATAGAGCGAGCCTCTTAATATAAACTTAACCGGATTAGCAGTTTGATAAAGGATACCTGTGCTACAATGAGAAATGCCTGGAGTGGTCCAGAGAATCTAGAGACTCTTGTCACGACCAGCAACTGGTCTTACAGTGCAGGAGGCCACTTCATAGCCTCGGGGTCCGATTGAGTGTACGGAGCGGACCGCCCTCGTTGGGTAAAGTCACGTGATATTGTATTAATACGAAGATGGTCCGTAAGGGAGCACATAACTGGGACTGACTGGACCGTTTAGCGGTCCAGGACGTTTTGGAGCGACTAGAGCGACCCTCGGTCATGGCTATCATTATATTCTCCTTCTTATATAGTACGGGCTTTAGTCTACTTTCTCTAAGCTTCGTGCTTAATTACTCATGGCAATCCGACACTTGTTAATTGCTAGTAACGACTTTACTTCCAAGTGAAATACCCACGTGACTTACCCCTTTACTCCTTTCACACTAAACTTTACGACAACAGTTTTTAGTCAAGGAACCCCAATTGTTACGACAGTCCTAGCATCCGTGGTAGTGACTTCAATCCAAGCAAGCCCACTTACAACTCCGATCCTGAAACAAAATTTTCATTCAACAGGCACTCCATGTCGTTCTTTACGGTGCCAGAGAGACACTACTCGCAAAGTCACTGCTGCCAATGCCGCCAATAATCCGATCGATTAGAAGCGCTTGCGGGTGTTGCTGAGCGTTATAAATAGATCCTAGTTGTTTTCTTCGACAAAGAGCCTTGATCGTGATCATTGATCGGACGTGTTGTCGAATATTGTTTTCAGCTTTCATGCAAGTCACCGGGCCGACGCGGTCTCGCCCAGAAAATACTTTTGAAACCTATGCGAGGAGCTAATATTTTTCAGCTTTCATGCAAGTCACCGGGCCGACGCGGTCTCGCCCAAAAAATAACTTTGAAACCTATGCGAGGAGCCAATATACCTGGTTTAGAGACGGGATGCTCAGATCTAGCCAAACGCCACTTAAGCGGAATTGAAACTCCGGACCACCATTTATATGATGACTAGACTTTAGGGGAGAGGACTCGGCTCTAAAACTGCTCAAGGTTTTCCTCTTATTGTGGAACTATCGTTTTAGTATATCTAGATACCTGGTTAATATCCTGCGGGGGCAGCATGAGTATTTGCTTTTCCCCCAGATTCTGATAGTCCAGTTTCCTATATTTCCTTCTTATTTTCTGCTCTTACCTCTCCCATCAGTCGAGGGGATAGTGCTTTCAGCCGCTTAACTTAGAAGACATAAAGAATCATCTTACATCTATTATTGAACTACACTATAGTTCGTCAAATTCTTTCAGCAGTCTTTATAACGAACAACAATATTTCTTCTTTCTGCGTCATAACGAATAACATCCTTTTCTCTGAACCTTTCTTGCATTTTCTAACCCATGGGACATGGCTAAGTCGGGCACAGGACCGTCAGACTCTGATGCACCTATGTGCAACGACACAAATGTCTCTTCAGGAAGCAGCATTGCCGATGACACTGGATACCACTCCGACGCCAGGGGATATAAGCTCCTCAAAGAACGTTTTCAACGTCAAAAGAACTATATGCATAAACTCAGAGCCACTGTAGACACTATAGAGTCGAGTGAGGACTTCTGGGCTCTCACATCCGAAGACAAAAAATATGAGCAGCGTTTGAAAGAAAAAGACGCTGCATATACCCCGAGCCATGCGTTGTGGAAGACTGAAGGTGTTACGACTAGACAGCCTATATTGCGCTCCTCCAAACCCAAAGCCTCCATTTATGAAATAGACCTGGTCGCAAAGGGGTTTGACTGTGGGACTATCCTGGTCATCAACCCTAGTCTACAGCAATTATGCGAATTGGGTGGTCGCCTAGAGTCCGAGATCCAAGGCTTTGATCTCGACCCAAAGTTCATCATGAAGCATCTTTCAACGAGCGAAGAACAGATGTATCCACAAGGACCCCGGTTCATGTGCAATATGAATGGCTGGGCAGTCGAAGCTAAACTCGGGTCACTGGAAATTTTGATCGAAAAGCCCAAGGGCCCTAGCACCTCCGTTCTAGCCGAGGCCCTCATTCGCGTCTCCTGCTACCATGTAAAGGATTCACTATGTGTGTATTTAAATTTCTTCGGTCGCTAAAACGCATCTAACAAGTCTTCAGTTCTTCTACTAGTCAGAGTCCCCAGTATGCCATTGAAGGAAAGACCCGAAGAGAAGGCAGCTGCAATTCCTGTTTCTGGATGGGACGCGTATAATAACAATCCGTCACGCCTCCAGGAACTTCCGGTTCTTCTCTCACGCTGTATAGGAGACCTCTTTTACACGGAGTGGGATTGTCGACGAATATGTGACCTTTGGAACACAACACCACGTATGTATGATAATGACAAAATCGATGAAATACGAGCCTGCGCATTCTTGTGGGTATCAGCACTCCAGGGATTTGGGCGAAAGATCAAGCGCCTCGCTGAAGACATTCGAGCTCTTGACTACGAAGTGATCAAGCTGAAAAGCAACGAAGCCCTAGATCACATAAAGAAACGCCGAGGTGAAGTGTCTGAGTTGCGTCAGGATCTTGCGCACTTCAGAGATGCTGTTCGTAAGAATGGACTAGTCGAATGCTACCAGATAATTCATGATGAAGCACTCCACCGTGACATCCGCCGCGACCCGGAAGATCGGCCCAAGCTAGACAAGACAGTACGCCAAAATGCTGGTTCTTCATTTGATGAGGAGTACGACTGGATTGATGGAAGAGCCAAGGATCTTATTCTACCGCTAAACCAGAATTTGCAAGTAATCATGACTACCATGTCAGTTGAGCAGACTAAGATGGCACTCGACGATGCTGCAGTTAGCAAGAAGAACAATGAGCGCTCAATGATATTTGCGGGCCTGGCGGCATTATACCTTCCCTTGAATCTAGCAACGAGTTTATTCGGTATGAACATCCGTGGGATAGATGCAAGCAACCCACTGGGGTTGTGGGCCTTTATCATTGTGGCGCTAATTTTGACGACGCTATCGGTGTTGTCTCTATGGCTCTTCTACAGAAGAGAAATATGGTTACCTCCACTGAAAATATTGTTTCTTGGGGGGGGGGGAGCCGAAAAGTCTGATGGAGGTGCCGAAAAGGCTCGGGCTCAAAGGATAGGACGACGGTGGGAAAAGCAGGGAAGACCAGGTGGTGACTACTCGCAGGTCTAGCTTTCAACCTTGGGTGACGGTATTAGTCATTTAACGAAGTTACAACTGATAGCCTTGATGATTTACCTCGATTAGAGACCACTCTGGTAGGTAGCTCGCATAGTGCGTAGTTTTATAAGCTTTAGCAGCCGCATCTTATCCAAAAATAACCTTCAGCGTCCTCAAATATCCCCTCAAATCTTCAACACCTCCTTAATCAGCTCCGCCAACGGACGCGCACTGGCGGGATTCTGGCCCGTGATCAACTTCCCACCATATGGCCCTAAAAGTATTGTAGGTCATCGCGAGCGGCCTGCTATCCACAGAACCGAAGCTTTTTATATCCGTTTTTCGTCTTCCCAGAGCTATCCTTCAGGTCCTCAAAAGTAACATTAATACACTGCCTCCCAGATGCACTCGGGTTGTCCCTCTGAACAAGGATTCCACAAGGGCAAACATGCACTTTGTTTATTTGCCAGAACGGATAATACTCCACTTCTTCATCTGTGTTTCGAGTCTCCGACCAGGATGTCCCTTCCAGCACGTCTACTGAGTATCTGGTCTTTATTGCATAAAGATACGCTTTGTCCTTGATTCAAGCCTCTAGCCTTCAAGTCTAGAAATGTTTAGCCTCTTCTAAAACTGCGAGATACAGGACATAATTATAACCCTTCACATTGTCATAGAAGATAGGAGGCACACCACGTCGAAGATACGGCATAATATATTCGAAGAGTTAAGGGTCCGTGTGAATGAAGTAAGAGCCATCTGCCTGCTTATTATCCCAGCGCCCTGAAAGCAGCCTAGCAATGAACTCGCTTTCTTATCATCGTATCTGCCGCAGTGACAAACCGCCGTTCTGCTACTTAGAGGTTGATTGACCTGTCGGTTGCAAGAGATAGGGATCCGTGTTCACTTTCAACTGATTTCTAGGATTTCAACATCTTATAATAGATCTGTCTATTGGCTTTTGACTTAGCTTGTAGTATAATCAAAAAGAAATTTGATAACGCTATTATTTGAATCAAGAAGAATAATCTGTAAGGATAATATTACTACTAACCTAGAGGTAACTTCACTGATTTATTCAATCTATTGGATCGTCGGGACGCAATAATAAGCGTTAGAAAAGAGGTGCAAGGGCGATCGTTACGATATCAGTAAAAATGGGAATGATATTTCGTTTAACTTGGTAGAAATTTGTAGAGTTAAGACAAGAGGAAATTTTGAAGATATACGTCTAGGACAGTACGGTTTGATGAATAGATTGACTACGAACTCTCAAACAGTCAGCCTGATTTCGCGACACCTACCAGTCAATTCTCCTTTCTTCCTCTAACCTTTACGCAATTATTTGCTTTTGTTTGTGAGGATCTTCCTACTAGTGCCACTGAGCAGTTGATTTATTTCTAGGAAGCTGTGCTGAATCGAATCCCTATCGAAAACCCCTCTGACCAAACAATCACACTCGATCCGAGCTGAATAATAACCCTCACGTCTGCTTGAAGCTGGATATACGCTATAAGTACTGAGTACGTTGCGGCGCAAGCCTTTCTTGACGAAAAGTACGAAGGACCCGAACATGTGGCTACGAACGATAATAATGATTATATAGTAGGTAAAGTTGGGAGACATAATATAATTATTCCCGTCTTGCCCGATGGGGAGTATGGCATATCTTCTGCGGCAGCGGTGGTAAGAGACATGCTGCACAGCTTCCCGAATATTAGGATCGGTCTAATGGTTGGCACCGGCGGCGGGGCAATAAGCTAAAGGCATGATATCCGCCTTGGAGACATCGTTGTAAGCGCCCCGCGCGATGGGAAGGCCTTTGTATTGCAGTATAACTTTAGTAAGACTATACAAGATCAACGCTTCTAAAACACAGGGTTCTTAAACCAACCTCCAACGATCTTGCGGACTATAACAAATAGACTGAAGGCGAAGATAAGATTGAAGGGCATTAAATTCTTGAAGTAGCCATCGATAATGCCCTAGAAAAGAAACCCAGACTACAGAAGAAGTATAAGAGGCCAGATCCAAGTAATAATAAGCTATATCAATCAGAAATCACTCACCCGGCGAATAATATAATAAGCTGTGTAACAGTCTGTGGCAATGATCTATTAAAATTAGTTTTACGACCCGAACGGAGCGAAGATGACGGCAACCTAGAAATTCATTACAGCCTGATTGCATCTGCAGACTAGTTAATGAAGGATGCCACAGTTCGAGATCGACTTGCAGCTGAAATAGACGTTTTATACTTCGAAATAGAAGCAGCAGGGTTAATAAACCACTTCCCATGCCTGGTTATCCAGGGTATATACGACTACTCAGACTTGCACACGAACAAGGAGTGGCAAGGATATGCAGCGATGACGGCGGCAGTATATACAAAGGACCTTCTCTGTCGGATCCCTCCAACTAAAATCGAGGGTGAGAAGAGGACTAGAGAGACTCTTTCGGATAGTTAGTCCTCCTATAGTTTCCGCTAGTCTTACGATTGCTAACTTTATACAAGTTCATTGCACTGTGTCTAGAACTGGAGCAAATATTGAAACGATGAAAGATAAGCTAAATAGTAAAGAAGACATGGCGATCCTTGATTGGCTCACCCTCATTGACTATGACCCTCAGCAGAGCTACATCAGCAAGCGACAACCCGGAACTGGCTAATGGCTATTGAAATCTTCTAAATATCAAGATTGGGTCAAGGCCGACAAGCAGACATTGTTCTGTCCAGGCATCCCTGGAGCGGGAAAAACGTTCAATACATCCATAGTTGTTGGTTATCTCCAGACCAACTTTAAAAGCTCCAGTGTCGCATATCTATATTGCTATATTAGACAGCAAGACGCCGCTGTTATGGGTAGCTAAGCACAGGCACGAGAGTATCGTCAAGCTGTTGCTCGCTACAGAGAAGGTCGATATCGACTCGAAGAACGGCGACGGTCGGACGCCGCTATCACGGGCTGCTGAGCACGGGCATGAGGGTATCGTTAAGTTACTGCTCGCCACGGAGAAAGTCTATGTCGACTCGGAGGCTGGCTTCAACCTAACGCCGCAGTCGCTGGCTACTCGGAACGGTTACGAGGCTATCGTCAAGCTGCTGCTCGCCACAGAGAAGGTCGATGTCGACTGGAAGGACCGTAGTCAGACGCCGCTGTCGCTAGCTCCGTGACCTGTTGGACAGATGGCCGAGTCATCATCGACTTGGGAGCTGCTCCTTGACGGTACATGCCGATCTTCAACTTCGTCTCCCGAATCCTCCAGCTGTGTTTGAGAGGACTTTGGAGACTGATAAGAGCCTTTTCGTTGTTTCTTCTTCGATGATTGTCTAGAGCTTTGAACTTCAGATTGAAAAGTGTTTCTCGGGTGGCTAAGGATTTCCTGGGTAAGATATTGCGCTACGGATGGTGCCTTCACGTATAAATCCCGCACAAAAGTTGAGAGCTATGATTATTAATTAGCTTTTTCTGAACAAATAGCACGATAGCCTTCAACTTACTTCTGGCTAAACTTTAATGTCACCCAAATTATCGAAAGATACGGCTGAGACAAACTGTCCAAATAGGTAGACAAGGTCGAGCACCTTGTCAGGCTCCGTACTCTCGCCTTGAAAATGTAGAATTGAAGGGTCTTGCTGGGTATCCATTGTCATAGCGATATCTAACCATGATTCAGTAGACGAGTCGTCCATGTCAATCGCTCGTGTTTTGTACAAGGAGGTAAAGATTGTGCTTAAACCGAGAATAATAGCTGAGGTCAAGGACTGGGAATTCCTGGACATTATGTACTCGAGCGCTTTCGTTCAGTGGGGTGGGGCGGTTGAGATATCGTATCGTCACTCTCTCAGCTGAATCCTTAACAAGTGCGGCCGAGCCTCTCCCAAGGTACCTAGGACGTTATACATCCTATTAGGCAGACAATGCGGGATTGCCCAGACGTGCCAGGAGTGCATTCCCAGCGCGGAAGAGAGGTAGGAAAACCTTGAGTTGCTGCTAGCTTGCACGAAATCTACCAGTACCACATTTCCGTATATCACCATTCTAGCGCCACTCACTGCCCAGCTCCGTCGCTAAGCCGAAATCAATTAGTCTCTCCGTCCTGGTGTAGTTCTACGGGCCGAGGCCTTTTCTTTGACTTTTTAATGGCTCCCCCTTCAATCCTCTGAGACAAGGAAGTATCGGAGCTAACGTCTCGCGAAAAAACACGGCTTGGTTGACTGTCAGCTTCCTCCAGGGACGCGGCATCATGACTTGTTTGATCAGAGAGGTGGTGGCTTTCTAACCCTGTGAAAGTCTAGGTTTCTCTAGCTCGGACTGCTGCGAAACCTTAAAATCTAAATCGGGCGGCAACGCATCGATAATAGAACAGATTCTTTTCAAGTGAGTTGGCATCCATATATCGTAGATATTCTTAGTGAACTTGTATGCCGTCCATTTCTCCTTGCCATCTAGCGCCGTGAAGCTAAACTCATGGATCGGGTGGCGGTAGAAGGTGGTCTTTTTTCCGTCGATTACAGGGTAGTGGCCGTAGATTCTTACCATCCGGTGATCGTGCGAGATTGAGAAGGCGAGGATTTCCCGATGGAGCTCATTTTCGCGATTCGCAACTCTGAAGAGTTCCACAACCCCCCTCACAGCAAGAGTCATGCTGTGAGCATTCTGTCGATCGGCGATATCGAGAGCCGCGGCGCCGCACTTTACTTCGCACGTTAGGAACGGGAGATACATCTGCCAGGTGGCCATGAAATATGAGGTAAATGTATCTGTCACCTCGCCAACGAAAGGCGTAAGCTTTTCGAGTTGATTGTTCGTGAACGCAGATCGTCCAAACCCTACAGAATAATCAGGTTGTGGACGAGGCCCATAGAAAGGTATGGCGCTATTCCAGCCTTCATTAACACTTTCAATTAAAGGATCCAGATGCGTGGCACCATATGTGGCCAGGCATTCGGCAGAAGGGACAATCAATTGAGTGATATCTTGAACTACCCTTGCCTCGTTCCTGTCTTGCACTTTCTGGCAAGCTTTGTCGAATATGTCATCGCGAAATAAGGAGTCTTGAGGCACCGTCTGCTCTTTCTCCAGTAAAATTCGGCAGGAGCTCTTGCTTGCATCTGTGATGCCCAAGTCGGACTTGTCCATAAAACTACCCTTCGTCGCAAGGACAGTTGTGTAGCTCAAACGCGTGTAAGGGGTGCTTTTGACTTCCCTCGGCCTTTCATCGATAGGTGTGGCAGAGCTGGGTGCGGCAGAGCCAGCTTCCGATTGTTTGCCACGAAGAGATGAAGATGATTTCTTCCTCGCAAGCAGATGTTCCGTATTGCTCTCCGGTTCAAAATATTCCATAGGCCAACGGTATTCCTTCCTCCAGAATTCAAGTGGGTTGATCTCCTTTTCGCTGACTCCGACCGTTGTGTTTTCGCTGATTGTTTCCTGGATAGGAGATCGAGGAGGGGATGTCCGCGGCCGCTTTTGAGAGGGAGCGGCGGTAGGAGGAAGGGTGGCTTCGTCTTCTTGCAATCGTTTTCGTTTTCGATCCCCAGCTTGTGGAAACTTGACTTGGGTTAGCTTTATAGCACAGCAGAACGAGAGTTATATGCCTCTTTGCCGGGAGTGTTGCTTATTGGGGAGGGAAGTAGGTGCTTTGGTTCGGTATTCCTGTTTTTGGATATAGTTCGTTCTTGGTGCCGCTGTATCTCTTCTAGGCGTATGCTCTTACGAGAAGATAGCTGTGGTTGTCTCTTGATACATTGAGGTCGCTTCCCTATTAATGATTAGCTAAAGTACGTAGTAACGGGGACGAATGGCTTACCTTGGTCGTTTGATCGAGAAGGTCGCCGCCCAACCTTTCCGGTGTTTGGTTTTACTTGACGAGGGGCCATATCGACTCGAAGGAAGGGGGGAAGAGTGGACTTATATCGCTACTCAGCTTGAACGGTCAGAAGGATTAGAGGATGTGGTGTGCGATAAAGGCGTTAGTCTTTTCAAGCTACCCCTAGTAATCGCGGTAAGTTGACCCTAATGACCGTTTTCCCTATACTCATCTCCCCCTGACCGGGGGGTGGGCACGGGCCAGTTGACTATAATAACCATAAGAAACTGGACCATAATGACCGTCTCCCTCCCCTAAGATCTGCCACTGATGCTTCGAGAGCCGCTCCTAATTACGGGTCCGAGAGGTTGTGGAACACCATAGGCGAGCCTTTTGTTTACCTCCCGGAGTGGAAAGTGCTTCTATATACGCTATATAGCTATTGCCTCTAACCACGCCCTGACGTCTGGGTTCCGCACCTTCGACAGCCACCACACAGCTTGCGTGGTGCCTAGCTTAAGAGTCTAGGAGAACTCTTTAGCAGTTACACCCTCGCTGCTCCCGAGGACGTAGGGAACCCGGGGACAGAAGAGGTAGTGCCGGCTACAGCTATCCTTGGCCTACGCGTTATAGATAGCTAGCAGTGCCTGACTTATATAGGAGGGCTTACGAGAAACCTTAAGACTATAAAGCTATATATACCGAAGGCGTACTAGTAGAAGCCTAGCTTATATAAGGTCAGCCCGCTATAGTAGAGCTATAAGCTTTAGATATTCTTTAGCGAGAACCGCCTAATTCGGTATTTTATTATAGCCCTAAAGGGAGACGATAACTACTTAGATCATGCTAGGCTAGAGTAGTACTTAGGCCACGAAGAGGAGAGATTCTTTTAGTAGTAAGTTAAAGACGTTTACTATACTAAGGAAGATAGTAAAGCAGCTACTAATATCGTTTAGGGTTTTAGTAGCTATCTGTCACAATCACGGGATGAATCACGTGCAGTTCCAAGACCATAGGCTCAAGAGATGATTATCTCCAGGAGACCTTGGGCTGATATAGAGAAATGGACCAATTACGGGCTAGTAAGCGATCCAGGGATTTCATAGCATTAAGTAGGTCACGTGACTAAGGGTCGACTGGGTCGATAGGCGACTGAGTCGACCGGAACGAGAGGGTCGACTAGCTACCCTCGCGTTCCACTTAGTATATAGTCTAGGTCTTCACCCCTTAGATAGGAGCTTCGTGCTTAATTAAATATAGTAACTAAATCTTATTATTATATTATACAGTTATTATTACGAGCTAAGCTTCTAAGCCTAGTAACCTAGTAATAGCCCGTATACTTCTACACAGCCTATAAATATATAACTTATTACTTAGCTATAGGGTAGTTAAGTGCCGAATCGTGACACTTTAAGCACCTTGCTTCGAAGTACGCCCGACTATTAATAATAGCTCTAAATAATAGACCTAGCTCGACTAGCCTAACTACTAGCCGAGTTAACCTTATACTATCGATAAACCTACCTAAGGCAGGAAAGAGTTCTAAGGGAAAAGAACCCGCTAAGGATAACGATAGCGACGACGACTCTATACCGGACGCACTAGTTATTAATATCGAAATAAATAAATCGCTCCGGGTCGCCTTACTAGATAAATACGATAGGGACCGAACTAAGTTAGAATACTTTATCTTATAAGTTTCTATATACTTCGCCTTTAACGAAGCTAAGTTTACTACGGTAACTTATAAGGGACTATAGGCCTCCTCGTACCTACGAGGACGCGCCTAGGAATAGATCTAACCGTATATCGAGGATCTATTCGCGAATAGAGATACGATCGGCTCTTAATAAGGAACTAAGAAAATCTTCGGAACGTTCTAAGGATTTATAGAAGAAATCAGAAGGATATTTAGGGATATTAACGTATACTAAACGGCTATCCGAAAATTACTTAACCTAAAGTAAACAGGAACAGTTATTACTTATACTACTAAGTTCTAGCGGTATACGAATAAGACAGGATAGGACGACCTAGCCCTGTCTAAATTCTTTAAGTAAGGGCTTAGGTCCTATATTAGAGAAGAGATCGCGAAGCAGGGTATATACTTTATAGATATACTAGATATATTTAAACGATTAATTTACTTAGATAACCGAATAACCGAGCTCCGGAAAGGGAATTTTCACGGAGAATTAAATTAAAGATACGGATATAGAAAAGAGAAGCGCTATTTAGGACGTTATAAATCTACTAAGAATATAAGCGCTACTTAAAAAGGAATAAGTCCAGAAAAACGAAATAAGCTCTACGAGAAGAAGCTTTATTTTAAATACGAAAAACCGGGGTATATAGCTAAAAATTATAAGAGCTTACCGAAGAAAACGGTAAAAGTAACCGGAAGAGGTAGATACGATATAATAACGACTAAAAGGGTCGCTACTATACGGAGAACCGAGCTTACTATAGAAGAACTCGACGAACGTAGGATCTATAGTTAGCTAGGAGAATAAGAAGCCTAGATAAGACACGCACTTCTGTAGTAGAAGATAGCGTTAGCTAACGCGGAACGCTAAGAGGACTAGGAAGGCCTCTTAAAATTATTAGAGGAGGAGGACTCTAAGTATTCTGATTACTTAAGGGAATCAGAATTATAACCTAGCCTAGCTAAATCCTAGTTACCCGAGATAGGAGAACTATAGGAATATATAGGCAGGAAGGACTAGAAAGATATATAGTTATAGTACGTTTATATACTAGAAGTCTGTAAAGACGATTACTACTCGGAGATAACGACGGAGGAACTCGTGATAGGTAAATACTTCGTGGTTATAGGCAGGTTATAAGGAACTATTATATTCTACGGGATAATAAAAGAGGGAGCGGTAAAGGAAATCACGGCCCCTATCCCCGAAGAAAATTAAGAGAGTGACGTAAGCTCCGACTAGTTAGACAGCTCCGAACTAAAGGCTATAAGGGCTTATATAAAAGGGAAGAACCGAGCGGAGATTCAGGAGGAAAAGTACGCCGAGAACCCTGAAATAAGAGAAATATAGGACTATATAGGATTCCGAGCAGGAAAGAACTAGTAGTCCTACGATATCTATAAACCTTATAAGGGAAAGAGGGATTTCGGCTATCTAGGAAGGAGAGCCGCGGGTATAGAAGGGGATAGATAATTAGTTATAAAACGTACCCGGATAAAAATTATATTCGAAAACCTAGAGGATCGGAGGAAAACTACTATATACGGAGTTTTTAGGAAACCTAAGGGTAAACTAAACATAGACGAAAGTTAGACGGAGGTTATAGATTAGTATCTAAGGGAAGGAGAGATTTAGTATTATAGGGGACTCTACGAACAGGAACACTATTAGTCCTATAAGGATATAAATAGGCCTAACTACTTTATAGAAAGTATAAAAGGGCCAGCCCTAATACTAAACGAGTTCTATAATATAGTATACTAAGATAGTTAACTAGTAGTATTACGAGCTAAAAACGATATCCCGATCAGAACTATTACTATAGCTATCCTAGCGGAGGACCGACTACCGGAAATAGATATAGTAGTATAACCTAGAGACGTTTAGAGAATTATCTCGGAAAGAGAGGAATAAAAAGTATAGTAAAGAGCCGTACTCTACTAAATAACATACTAGGAATTTACCGTAAGTTAGAAAGGAGAACCCGACCGACTAGTAGCGTACCGCCCCTATAGGCTAGAGGAATATATATACTTCGGGCGAAGATAGGTAGATATAATCACTACCTAATAGGAATAGGAAAATATACTAGGAATAGGTTCCCGGGTAATCCTAACTAAGGAACTAAAAGCGCTTAGAGGAACCTAGAGCGACCTAGATAAACTATAAGTATATTTAGAAATAAAGGTTAAGCTATACTAAGGAGAAAACGTAAGAGAAATTCAGGTCCTACTAAACTCTAGGGTAACCGACAACTTTATAGACCCGGAGGTCGTAAAGGGATTAGGGTTTAACCAGGCTTCTAGGAGACCTTATAGGCTCTTAGTATTCGATAGTATAGATATTAATTATTAAGACGGATTAATTAGTAAATATATAGGACCTATAAGGATAGAGACCGGATCAGGATATACTAATAATATAGTCTTTAATATAGCCCCGACCGGTAATAACTAAGCTATTATAGGAATAATATAGTTACGATAATATAATCTAGAAATTAATTAGTAAACAGGCGAACTTAAGTTTAGCCGCTATAATTATAAGGGGTCACTCCTATAGTAATCTAAGCCTAATAGAGGAAGTGCTACCTTAAAACAGGCACGTAATAAGGTCGGTTAGGACTATCCTAGAAGACGCCTTAGAACAGGGTTAACTAAAGGGAAAAAACTAAAGAAAATAATCAAGGAAATACCCCGTTATTATAAGGAATTCTCGGAGATATTTTATACTTTAAATAACTTTAGAGTACTACCGGAACACTAACCTTAGGATCACGAGATTAACCTTAAGGAAGGTACCAGGTTACCTAAGTAGAAACTTCGATACTTCGACTATACTAAGACGAAAATTATCGAAGAATATATAAGAAAACTAGCCTAAAAGGGACTTATTAGGAAATTAAAGTTACTATATATAGTAAACCTGATAATAGCCGAAAAAAAGGATAAACCGGAAAGGAGGGCTTACGGCGACTACCGTCTAGTAAATACTAAAATAATTAAAGACGCCTACCCCTTACTAAAAGCAGAGTAGTTACGAGATCGGCTATCTAAAGCTAAGATCTTTACTAAACTAGACTAAGAAAACGCTTTTAGACTAATCCGTATAGTAAAAGGACACGAATAGAAGACTATATTTATAATACTATCGGGGTTATAGAAGTACCTTATAATACCGTTCGGCCTCGTAAATACTCCCGCTACCTACTAACGATAGAATAAAGATATCCTCCGGCCTTTCCTCTATAAAACAGTTATCCTATACTTAGATAATATTCTCGTCTTCTCGGAACGAGAAGAAGACTACGAGAAAGATATATATAACGTGCTAAAAGTATTATATAAGTATAAATCTAGACTTAAGCTTAAGAAATATAAGTTTAGAGTTAAGGAAGTTAAATTCCTAGGTTTTATTATTACCCCGGGTAAAATAAGGATCGACCTAGAAAAGATCTAAATAGTTAGAGACTAGCCTACCCTAGAGAACGTAAAAGACGTGTAACTATTTAACGGATTCGGAAACTTCTTACGGTAGTTTATTTAGGACTACTTAAGAATAGCCGAACTATTAACACGCCTTATACGTAAAGGAACGAAGTTCGAATAGGGAGAAGAGTAGTAAAACGCGTTTAACGAACTTAAAAAGAAATTCACGGAGAATCCTATACTTAGGATATTCGACCCGGAATTAGAAAGCGTCGTTAAAACGGACTCCTTAGATACTACTAGAGTAGTAGTATACCTTTAGCCGGATAAGAACGGAAAGCTATACCCTATAGCTTACTTCTTAGAGAAATATAATCTAGCTAAGCTAAACTACGATATTTATAACAAGGAACTCCTTACTATTATATTAGTACTTAAGTATTAGAGGATTTATCTCTAAGAAGTAAAATATAGGGTTATTATATTATTAGATTATAAGAACTTAGTAGGTTTTACTAGGACTAAAGTACTCGATAGAAGCAGGTATATAAGATAGTTAGAAGAACTAGTATACTTTAATATTATTATTAAGTATATTAAAGGCACTACGAACCTACGTGCTAATATATTAAGTCGATTACCTAGGTATACTAAAGATAAAAGTTCTAAGATAATTAACCTGCTAAGAGAGGTTCGAGTCGGAGACTTAATACTAGGAGTAAAATCAGTCCTAGCGAACTCTCGAAGCGATCCTCTAGAAGAATCCTACTACTAGAAAATACGTAAGGTATAATAGGAGTTTCTAGATAATAAAGAAAACGGAACGATTCAGAAATAATACTAGATCAGCCTATATACGAAGAAGGATTTATAGGAATATATAGACACTTATAAAGTATAGATCCTAACGGACCTAGCTCTCGAAATTATTAAAGAATAATATAAGCTACTAGCTTATAGATATCAGGGGATACGCCGTACTACCTTTAGAATTAAGTAACTATACTATATCCTAGACCTAAGGAAGTTAGTTAGTAGAGTAATCGTAGAATACGATATATATATAAGGAACAAGGTTACTCGATATACCCCTTATAGATAAATAGGAATAACACTAATACCGGATATTCCGTTTAAGTCGATATTATAGGATTTTATTTCTAGGTTCCTAGAATTAAAAGAACTAATAATAAATATTAAATACGACTCTATCCTAGTTAGTATATATAGACTAACGAAGTATATTACCTTAAGCCTATATATAAAAACTAGTATAGCCGAGGATTTAGCTTACGCCTTTAACCGCGATATAGTAATAAATTATAGATTACTAAAGGAGATTATATTAGATAGAGATAGTCTCTTTACCTCTAAATTCTAGAAAAGCCTGATAGCTATACTCGGAGTTAAGAGAAAGATATCTACTATATTCTACCTATAGATAAATAGAGGAACTAAACGTATAAACCAGGTTATCGAAGTATACCTACGTTTATACGTTAACTACTAATAAGATAATTAGGTATAGTTCCTACTACTCGTATAGTTCGTATATAATAGTTTAGTCTCGGAAGCTACTAGTAAGACACTATTCTTTACCCTTTATAGAAGAGAATACGTAGTATATAGAGAACTAGACTTAGAAATAGAATAAATATTAAACTAAAGCGCGAGACTAATATCAGATAAAATAGCGGAATTATATAAAGAACTATTAGAGGAACTAAAGTTCGTAGCGGAGAGAAATATATACTACTATAATCAGAAACGTAGTTAGGAGCCTACGCTAAAGAGGGGGGATAAAGTCTACCTCCTAAGAAAAAATATTAAAATAAAAAGACTAAGCGATAAACTAGACTATAAGAAATTAGGACCTTTTAAGATTAAAGGAGTAAGAGGACGTTTAAACTACGAACTTAAACTACTAAAGATAATAAGAATCTACCCGGTCGTCTATATTTTATTACTAGAACTAGTACCGCTAGGAGCCCCGAAAGCTCCGTTTACTAAAGCGGAATCTATTAACCTTTAAGAAGAAGCCGTATATAACGTCGAAAAAATCTTAGATTATTAGTATATAAACGGGAAAACTAAATACTTAATTAAATAGTTAGATTACCTATATTCAGAAAATATATAGGAACTAAAGTCTTATCTTAGCTGCCCTGAGAAGCTTAAGACGTTCTACTACTAAAATCCTAGACTACCTAGAAGGGGTTACCGGGTAGGAAAACTAAGGAAGGTTCGAAAGAAGGATCCAGGGCGAAACTAAAGGGGTCTATAGGGGGAGGAGGGGCGGCCGCGATACGGGCTACCTCCGCCTCTTACTCGCGCTTCTCTCGCGCCTGTTTTTCCTAGGCCTCTAACTCGTCTAACTCGTCTAAAGAGTTAAGACCGGCTAATACTATCCGTTTTTCCCTAGCTAATAACTAACGCTTCTACTTCCGTAAGCGAGCGACCCGAGCTATAGCCTCCTAGGCCTGCTTAGCAGTAGCCTCTTCCTGCTGCTTAAGGTACTCCTTCTATCGTTCAAGAGAAGCCTAGTTAGAAAGTAAGGGTATTCGATTCCTCTCACGATAATCGCAGGTTTTACCCTGACGAGCGTACTCCGCGTAACGTTTAAATTCCTCGCCCGGAATAGCTACGTAACGTCGGGATAATCCCTTAACGTCTTTTAATTTTTCGTAATAGGTATAAGGAGCTATAATATCGCCTAAACGTTCGATATAGTTTCCTAGGGTAGCTCGTTCTTATTATTTACGGGAGCGATCTATAGTTATAATAAGAAAAGGAGAGGCCGATAGCCTAACGTCGATATTTCCTTAGGTCGTACTTATACGTAAGGACACGCTAGGACGAAAGGGGGATAGTGTTATAATTACGGGATAAATCACGTATAGTTCTAAGACTATAGGCTTAAGAGATAATTATCTCTAGGAGACCTTAGGCTAATATAGAGAAATAGACTAATTACGGGCTAGTAAGCGATCCAGGGATTTTATAGTATTAAGTAGGTCACGTAACTAAGGGTCGACTAGGTCGATAGGCGACTAAGTTAACCGGAACGAGAGGGTCGACTAGCTACCCTCGCGTTCTACTTAGTATATAGTCTAGGTCTTTACCCCTTAGATAGGAGCTTCGTGCTTAATTAAATATAGTAACTAAATCTTATTATTATATTATATAGTTATTATTACGAGCTAAGCTTCTAAGCCTAGTAACCTAGTGATAGCCTGTATACTTCTATATAGCCTATAAACATATAACTTATTACTTAGCTACAGGGTAGTTAAGTACCGAATCGTAACACTATCGGTCTACTATTATACTATAGCTTTAGCGGACTAGTATCAAGGATTATCTCGAGGGGCTTAATAAAGAGCAGATCTAAGTATCCTTCTCCCTGCCGAAGTGTTATAATTACGGGATAAATCACGTGCAGTTCTAAGACCTTAGGCTTAAGAGATAAGTATCTCTAGGAGACCTTAGACTATTATAGGAAACGGACTAATTATAAGCTAGTAAGCGATCCAGGGATTTCTTAGTATTATACGGGTCACGTAGGAATAGTCGACTAGTCGATAGTCGAGTAGTCGATTATCGACTAGGTTATAGTCGACCAGGCTATATAGCCACGGAGTATATAGCCTAGGTCTTTACCTATTAGATAGGAGCTTCGTACTTAATTAAATATAGTAACTAAATCCTATTATTATATTATATAGTTATTATTACGAGTAAGACTTCTAAGCCTTATAAACCCGTGATAGTCCGTATACTTCTATATAGCCTATAACTATATAACTTGTTACTTAGCTACAGGGTAGTTAAGTACCGAATCGTAACACTTTAAGTACCTTAGCTTCGAAGTACGCTCGACTATTAATATGTCTAACTAATAGCTAACTAGCCCTAGGGGCAGTACTACTCAGCTACCTAACCTCACGCCTAAAGCCTCCGCTACTACCTATAACCCTAGCACTAATAATAATAAAGGAGATAACGACGACTCTCTCCCGGATATAGTACTAGTTAACGTAGAAGTCGAGACCTATAAAGCGTTACGGGTTAGACTACCCGACGTGTTTAGTAGAGAACGATATAAGCTAGAGAGCTTCCTTCTCTAGCTGAAAATATATTTTATCTTTAATAAAGATAAATTCGCAGGGAATTATAACTATAGAACGGTATTTACCGCTTTATACCTTAGAGGAGAGGCAGAATCTTAGATATAACTATTCTTAAACGATTTCTTTACCTATTTTAACTAAGACGGAAGAATAACGATTATATAAAAAATATTTAAGAACTTTAGAGGGTTCGAATACGAAATTCGACGAATATTCGGATATATCGACGTAAAAAGAATAGCTGTCCGAAAAATACTAGAACTTAAGTAAACCGGGAAAGCTATTACTTACGCCACGGAATTCTAGAAATATAGGAACTAAACTAGATAGGATAGTACAGCTTTAATAGAACTTTTCAGGAAAGGACTAAAAACGTACCTTAAGGAAGAAATAGCTCGCTAGAATCTAATATACAGAAATATAGTAGATATAGTAGAAGGGGTTAGGGTTAGGGTTAGGGTTAGGGTTAGGGTTAGGGTTAGGGTTAGGGTTAGGGTTAGGGTTAGGGTTAGGGTTAGGG